>JAYJMF010000066.1:130888-146882 GCA_036873715.1 Salvia sclarea
GTCGTTTGGAAATTTTGAATATCATGGTGATTGGAATTTGTTTGATGCTATGATTGATTGGTGGGTTTCTGTTGAGATTTTGGCAATTTGTGGTGGTCGGTGAAGTGTCGATGGTGTTGTTTAAATTTTGGGGTTGTCCATTTTTCAAACGAAACTCTGCCCAAATTTTTGTAAAATTTTTAGGTCTTTTGGTTTATTAAAAAACCTAGTAAGTTTTACAAATTTTCCAATAATTTTCTATAATTCAAGTTACCTTCAAATTATATTTTAAATATTTTTACAATATTCAAAGCTAAGATATCAGAGATTTAAGGTTAAATATGATCACGATTTGATTACTTAGTTAATTATTTAATTAAGTAGTCGGGTCGTGACAAAATTGTATCATGGTTAGTGTATCGGATTCATGTGGCTAACAAATGATGGCCTAAGATCATTTCCTAGGTTCTAACATACTCATGTGGTCTCGACGAAGAATGAAAACAAGTTCTAGAATTCAAAGCATGTATGATATCCCTCAAAAAAGAAAATAGGCTCAAATCTCACGGGATAATCAAATAATTCCAAACTCAAAGGCAACCAAATCAACAATCAATCACATAGTGCGTCGCTTCGTCAAGGTTCCAATTATAATCAAATCAATACCTAGCAAAGCAAATCATATCACTGGCCGTCTCACATATACTCGACTCTCATTACCAAACAAAGACACGATAACGACTTAAGATGGCCGCACTTATCCTCCCCCCCCCCCAAACTTATTCCACACAATACAAGAGGAATAAGTTTGGAAAAAGAAAAAGTGGCAATCTTAAAGAGAAAGAAAAACAAAAACAAAGAAAGCAAGAAAGATTGGGTTACCTCCCAACAAGTGTCATGTTTAACGTCCTTTGCTAGACGGTACCTCGTAGAATTGGGTCGTCACGGAGGTTGAAAGGTGAAGTAATGACCACACCTCTTTTTCTCCCCCACCATCATCTCAGCTTCCACCATTTGTTTCGATTTCAAACTTCCTCCCCTATCCACTTCGTGAGGTGGTGGGTCTTGTGGAATCGCCGTAAGCGAGGTCATGGTTGCTTGTACTCCTCTATGCATTCCTCAATAATGACGTCGGCTGTGGACATGGCTTGAATGGATTAGCACTCTTCATCCTCCCCATCCGTTTTCTTCATTGCATCTAAACTAGTTAATATAGCAACACAAAAAAGAGCTACAAAAATAACGCTCCCAATAAAAATAGGATTTTAGCTTATATGGATTTTTTTTTTGACGTGGAAAAAAATATCCACATCTGAATACGGTGAAGTGAGATATCGTTCCGTTGCCTGAATTTATCAAGTAGGACATATTGTGAAAAAAAATAAAAGGTAGAGACATATCATGAAAAAAGGAAAATTGGGTACATATTTAAAAAAAAAAAAGTTAAGAAATGGGGATATAAAACAATATTAACCCTATCAATAATATGCATCATGGGATTTAGATGAACAATTTGCAATTAAGTAGATACATATTAACGGATAAAAATCCTCCATACCACTTGACCCAAGTTTGTACGTCTAAAAATTATAGCAACAGAACACACGGAAAATATATGACCCTAGCTAGCTAGTTTTCTCAAAACCTTCATCGTTACTCATTGACCCCAAAATCGAAGACCTTTTATGTTCCTTTTCTCTTGTTTAATTAATGCCTATGAGGGGGGTGTGTGTGTGTGTGAAAGAGAGAGAGGTGTGGATGTGTGATTGGGAAAGAAAAGTAGAAGATTGTAGATGGTGGGCGAGGGTGTTTAATAATGAAGTGGGGAAGAGAAGAGAAGAGGGTTTGTTTTTCATCAGAAACGAGGACTTGACAATCATCATTCTTTCCTTCTAAATATGCCCCAAAGAATGAACCATCTAATCTGATTTAATTACTCATACCTTCCCCTCTCTTCCCTTTATTCGATTTCTCCCCTCCCTATTACTGTATCTCTCAAAAGTAAAAATAAAATAAAAACTACCCCTTCCCTCTCACCACCACTCCCATTAATTATGGATTACCCCTCTCTCTCATTTACTGTTCTCTCATCTTAAATAGACCCTCCCAACTGCCCCTTTTCCCCATCTCTTGCTGCATCTATTTCTTGACCTCTTTCGATGCAACCTTTTGTCCAAGACAAAGATCAATTTCATGGTGGGCTTGTCAAAGGGTTTCTCACAGAGTTTATTGGCATTCTGTCCACCTCCTCCTATCCAATTTTCTTGTCTTGTCAAACAACTAATTAAATGTCTTATTTTTCAATGTTTTTGTTATTACTATAAATTAAGGAGAAGGAGGTGGGCATACTGCCAACTGAGCTCTGTTGGCTTCACTTTGCAAAACCCTCATGAATCAATTCTTGCTTTGCTACCTTCATTATTCTCCAACACACTCCTTTGTTTCTTTTTCTTTATTTTTTTTTACCTGCAAATTATGCAGCTCAAGGTATGTATCATCTGAAATTTGTACATCTTTTTTTCTTTTTTTAATTCCTTGTTTAACTCATCCTTTTGTTTTGTATTTTGTACTGGTGATATCGGCTATATATCATCTCAACCCTACTGTTTGAGTATTCTTTCATTTCGTTTTATGAAACTATTTCAAGAAATGTTGACTGACTCACTGTCTTTTTTTTTTTTCCTGTTAAAATTACTTTTTAGGTTTCTGTTATTGGAATCTCCTGGTATTACAAAAGCCAATGGAAAGGGGAGAAAATGAGGCATTTCCCTTGGTTTTTAGCCAAGTAAAGCAATCTTGGCGGAGAGATTTCCCTAGAAAAAAGAAAGAATAACACGCTTCATTTCCTCTTGTGGGTTATAAATGTTTGTTTGCAACAGAATATTCTACACAACCGAAATAGATCGAATATCAAGAAATCTAACTTGATTAGACGTTTCTTTTTATTTCATTAATCTGTCTAAATTAACCAATTAACATTCAAAATATAAGAAACTCTTGTTTCCTCTTTTGTTTTTTCTCTTCTATAGTTTCTGCATTTTGAATTGAATTAGTGTTAGGTCGATGAAGATGAGGCTTTTGTGGAAAAAGTAGAAATGAAAAAAGGCGTTTGCAAATTAGGAGAGGTAGGGCAAAAGGGAAGAATATATTAGTGCTTTTGGTTTTTGCAGTGGGGAAAGGCCTCGTATTTTTACGTAGCCTCATGATTGAATTTTCTGACAATTTTGCATTAAATAATTGTAGTATTTAAGACGCCATCACCATGGATACATGTATGTATAGCTCTGCAGCAGCCCATCTGCTCCAATCTCTTCTCACACTGCGATATTCACTGACAGTCAAATCTTCTCAAATACTACTTCAAGATCATTTGACGAAGCATAGATTATTTCGCATTTTCAATTTAATTACTACTCTACATGTTTGTATGGAGTATTTTTCCTAGATCGTTGATAATCTTGAGACAATGTCAACTGGTATATGTTTTGTTAAGATCGATATATGCGACATGCATGCTTGGCTTAAATTCTGTGTAGCAGTTGTCAATGTCAACCATAGAGAATAACGATTTTGAGTTTATTTGTACTCTTCAATTTACGCGTAGCAAAAGTATTTTCTTGTTTAATGCCTTGTATAAATACTAGTAAAATAAATCAACATAGATCTGAATAGGATTGCTGGAATTACTTGTGTTCAGATAATTGCAGGTTTTCGAAAGATGGCCTCGTTTTCTATTGATGTACATACAATAATGAACAACAATAATAATAATAATAATAATAATAATAATAACAGTAATAATAATAAACATTTACAAAATGCAACTAGTTTTCTAAGAATGTAATCAATATTCACCAATATTTAATAGCGGAAAAAATGCAAAATTATTTCCATTTGACTTCTAAATCGTGGTTTATTTTCCTACTTGACTTGTAGGTTATTCGCACAGTTTACGAGGCTTAGGCTTTTTTACCATACCCAATAAATTTTCCAATCTCTTTAACCACATAATTTCAATTATTTTGTCGACTTATTAATTGAGTCTTTAAGGCAAAAAAAGAAAATTTATATTGGTTAAATACTTCCACCTAGAAGATAGAAACCACACTCTCAAATCATTAGTGCTTCTGTTATTCTGATTTTCTCCACAAGCACGCACGAGAGAGTAGTCAGCTTCATCATATTTAAACTCGCTTTTTAACACCATCAAATCATAATTCGCCCCTCAAATATGGTGTCCAAAACTCTTATATATTCACCTATTCCTTATATTAATATCATGTACAGTGTTCGTTAATATTTTATGCACAATATGTTATGATGGTTATGGAAAAGCATTCATTTCAAACTATAATATGATCTAATGTATGAGGATGACTAGGCGAGACGATATATCGTTGGATTTCAATATAACACCACATATCATATACAGATTAATAGTCCAAAGTGATTTGATCATATTCTACAATTCTAAATCAATATTTAGTGAGGTGCTATACCGAACTTGTAAGTTTTTGGGCTTTTGAGATATTGACAAAATAAATACTGAATTTTGTTTATTAGTAGTTTATATCTGGCAATTAAAGTGGTCTTAGAAAAATGATAATTTCGTTTTCTTGCCCAAAATGAAAAGAAGCTTATCAATTAAATCACATTTAACTTAGATAGTTTTAATCGCTGTATCCGGAAAGTTTCCGTGGTCTCTTTAAAATATTGGTGTTCAGGGGTTATAAAGTAATAGGAACAAGTGTAAAAATACCCCTAAACATTTTAGCAAAAACCATACAAGCCCTAAACGCTTTGTTTTTTTCTTCTTCTTATATTAATTTGGCCCTAACGTATTAAAAATAGAGCCAAATACTCTTATGACAAACGGAGCTTGTAATGATAATAAAAAAAAAATTATTTATTTTTCAGCAAAGTTATTAATTTAATAGGTGATGGGCAAAAATACCCTTGAAGGTTACAACAAAGAACAAATAAATTCATATCGTTTCGTTTTATTTGACCTAACTTAATTTAATCGACAAGATGACGACGAAGTGGAGAAGGATTATACAAGTGAAGTGAGACTTCGCCCATAGAAATGACACCTTTATTTAAAGCAAATGATAATGACAGTACTTTATTTTGAAGTAAAAATTACAGTACTTTTATTTACAACAAATGATATAAATACATTTTTTCGTAAAAAAGACTTTAAAATATACAATGAATTATGTTGGATCAAGAATGGCGGGAATTAGATCTGTCCGCACGCGACGTACTTACCAGGATTTTTACCAAGAGAATAATAAATAAATTCATCTTGGTTGTTTAATTTCCTATTTTGTAAAGGTAAACAATTTTTTTGAGGGAATGAAGCTAAACATTTACCCCGGGTAAAACGGACCTACTTTGCCTAACTGGGCCAAGCATTTTATGAGCTAGCAAATGCATCTATTTCCCCTTCTTATATATGACCTATTTTACCATCATTCTTGATGGAGTAAAAAGTATGTAAAATCCATTTCTATAATCCCACCAAAAACCCCCATAACTCTTGCTCCTCAATTGCCTCAGCAACTCACTGTTCAAAACTTTCTTTCATAAAAACTACAACACATTATCTTATCAAATCAATTTAGTCTTTAATTAATCAACATGCCAACTTCTCCAATATTGGAGCATGGGAAAAGTTTCTCTTAATGAAATGAATTAGACTTATTATCTAATTAATTGTGAATGCGTTCAAGTGTATCTCGATATAAAAAGCGTTTTTCAGATTATAAAATGACCTCTCCGACATTTAGATCATTCCATTAAGTTCTAGCGGCCCGGATGAATCTATTTAATCGGTTTGTGACCTTAAATTAAAAAGCTTATAGTTCAATTATTCATAAAAATGAAGACCGATCATTTTATGTTGTTTAACCTTATATATATTTTGGAGTTTGTTATGGACCGCGTCTATAATTGCAGAGCACTTTTGTTTTACGAAAAATAAAATTTCTAACTCTTCTTGACTCGACTGCAGATTTATTCCAACTACACAAACTTGTGCTATTGACGTCGTCGATCGAAGGGGTAACTGCAGACAATTGGAAAATTTTAGAACCTATATAAGATCGATTTAATGGTCTCCAAGAAATTCTTGTGAGGCAATATAATAATATTTCATACTTTAGCAAGAAAAGATATATTCAATCATAGATTTTTTTTAGTAATTTGTTAACTTTCTTTAAGGTGAAGTAGTAATTTTATTTAACCAATCTCACGAGCACACCCGATAATATGAAGACCATCGGCATCCTCAAAAGAAGGTGATTCAATTCCAGTCTACGTATAAGAAGTGAGTTATTCAAGGCATTACGAACAATAACATGTGCTAAAATATCCACAAACAAGGAAATAAAAATAAGAATCTTCCTCTCCACAATGGATACGATTTTTCCGACTAAGAGAAAACAAGGAAATAATTTTATTTTAGAAAATTAGTCAATAAAAGTAGTTATACAATTTTACACACAAAAACGTCAATTTCTTAATCTCTGTGTCCAAAAGTATGGTGTCATATTTAATAGGACGAAAGGAGTATTTTATTAACTTATTTATACAATAAGATTGTTTAAAGCAATATTGATTGAAATACAATGTTACATATTATAACTGAAATCATAACAATTTTAATACTCCATTCGTCCACAACTTGTCTCATTTCTTTGAAATTTCAAAGGAATGAGGCAAACTTATAGAGTATATAATAATTGTGTTTTAAAATTAAAATAAAAATTGATTTGAAATAAGCTAAATTTTTTATTAAAATTGAATAAACAAATAAGAATAGTTTAGGATATTTTTTTTCTATAGTAAAATAGAATAGATGATCAGAAGTAAATTATTATTTCGTTGTAAAATAGAGATAGAATATTGTATTTCGAAGATAACCCTTGGAGGACATGCAAGTATGCAATACCTTCAATTCATTATCCTCTTTTTCCCCTTTCTTGATTATAGTCCTCCCCCATGCATGCGCATGCGAGTGCAGACGTATAAAAGGGAAATTAAACAATGTTCATTCACATTTGTTAATATGTTTTTATCGAAATTGAAGAATAAAAAATTACATTTGAGTTTATAATTAATCGGATCGGGTTCAATTAACAACCTATGAACATGACAAAAGCCCAGTTGGAAATCGGATCTCTAACTCATCAACTCAAATTTTACATACAATTGAAAATCAATATGAAAGCCAGAGTATCAAATGCAAACTTCAGAAGTAATTGAAATTATATCATTAGAACTTTGTTAGAAGATAGGGAACACCCTCTATAAGCTTATAACTTCTTCTAAATAAGCTTAGTCGAACACCCTCTAAAAAAGAACTCTAGTCCAAAATGCCACAGGCAATAAAATAACATGATCACTCAACAGAAGGGTGAAAGATCAATTGTTAGTGTTGTGTTAATAAATCTGCCTAGTGCTCTCAAGAACTATACAGCTGCATTATGATATTTAAATCCTTGCAAACCACAGCTGCGCTACTGTCCTCGCATAATGTCCGATGCAACAAATGTTCTGCTTCATTTAGATGCAATGTCGAGCCGCTCCCCACCTTTAAATGAATGGTCTCTTTTCTTAAGCATCACAGCCACAGTCACAGACTCAGGTTTTGTACTGTTATGCCGTTGGGATTGACAGAGGCGGGATGGCTTAATGAACGGCGTAATCTACTGGGCCGCTGAGTTACTGGGATGGAGTAACGGAATGGAGATCCTATGAGTGATGACGATGAGAAAGAGCTTTGATTTGAGAATGAAGTTAGAGAGTTTTGGTTATACAGATCGTGAGCATGTCCCACTGATCCTCTTCGGCTGAGCATGGAGAGAGATTCTGCCATTGCGCGTTGTCTGGTGGCATCATCTACATATAAAAGATCATCGATTCTTGCCAGTAGATTGAAGGCTAAGCTCTCCAGCACCCTCGAGTAACTTTCAAGAATAGACTGCCCAACATCCTACATGATGAGAAACAAGGAGCCATTTCATTACACAGACAAATTCAACATACATATTCTGTACAGAATTCTGATTACCAATTACAAAAGCCTTTACAAAAAAGTGATAACAACAAGATTGTACAACTAGTCTGTCGGTTTGTCTTTCAGAATGAGAATCAAATTGAAAGATAGTTCACCTTGATACAATTACTATACATGTGATCTAAAGCAATCTTTATAACTGGATTACATTATACAACTAGTCCGCCTTAAACAATATTGCACTATTTCTGCCTTAGTTTGCAAGAATATAAATGCTATACAGTTCTTCGCTAGATGCAAAGCATAGAGATGAATGAGAAGTTATGAATTGTACCTTGTTATACTGAATCTTGTTCATGTCGAGAGAAGTTTGTGGTAGGCCAGGGCAGTGCAGCTTTAAGTTCTTGAGCAGCGTATCGGCTCGATGAGCAAAGAGTTTACTCTTTTCAGCATCACCTACAAGGCCCTTCACAGTGCTTCCCCAAAATAAGCTCGTTTTCGCATGGTTTAGCTTCTTCTTCTTCTGGTATTTCAGCCTCCAAAAGTGAACGGCACTCTCAAGCCTATTTGCTATTTCCAAAGTACTATATTCTGATGAAAGATCCAGGTAATCAAGAAGACAGTCTGGGGAGAACTGATCAGCAGTTATATAACGGTAGAGGACATCGCCTAAACAAGCCTTCTCGCTCTGAAAACGGGAACAGAAACATATATTATTAGATAAAAAACCAAATATGGCATTATAGTATAATATTTTCAGCAGACATACAGAGCATGACAGGTACACTATATGTAAAAGAGACACTACACTTTCAATAAACATGGAAATTTCAGAAATACTGATCAAGTCCATGCTACAAATTGAATTATTTACATAACCAAGAAAGGAATATTTATTCTAAGATGCGTTATTGATATCAAATGAGAATCCCCACAACGCCTTTGAAATTGCATAGAAACAATTTATTTATCTAAGACATTGTTTGGACAGAAATAATCTACCTTAGGCAAGCTGTCCAAGTAAACTTGTGGCACCTCCATATCCAAAAGCACACTGCTATTTATTGCCAGAGCAGCTTTAAAGATTTGCTGCGTGCACTCCTTGCACTGTTGCAAAATCATCCTTGACTCATCCGACAAGCCATTTGCTGGAACCTTTGGGAAAGGCAGCCACCATTTTTCCTCAAGTGCTATGGAAGGCCTTCTAGAAGATGGTGAGCTTTGATATGCTTTGATGTGTTCGCCATCAGCAACGACGATACCCCGATCAACATAGTAGAACTCAGTGTCGTGAAACCTATCTAAGATACTAATTAACATCCCATCTAGTTTTTTGAGCGCTGGAAGGTTCACGTATAAGTCGGATCTCTGTTGAGACACCATAATCTCAAAGCTCCCACCACCTGGGAATTCTTGAACTGACGGAACAAGCTCAACAATGGCGTCACTAACACACAAAAGCCATTCCATCTCGCGCTGCCACATTGATCTCCTCTGCGGAGCCAGTGGCTCCAGCTTCCAGAGCTCTCCAAATACACTAGCTGTAGATTTACCATAACTGTTACCATCTATAAGTATAAAGAATCGAGACGAAAAAACATTACACGAACTAATTCTCGGAAATCAAGTGTGGGAAATGTACGGACCAGCAAGATTAGTGATTGCATTGGAGATTGCCAGAGCAGTACTTACTCCCTTCCCTCCACCAGACATGTCCTCACCAAGCAACAACTTAGCGAACCGTTCCTTCATCAACTCGGCCTCTGCACACAGAGAAGCTACATTCAGTCAGCCAATACTTAAATCATCATAATTTGTAATCTGAAATCAAAACCATAATCACGGGAAAATACTGTATTTCAAATTGTTATTCGAGTTGTCCACATCCAACATCATACTGCTCATTTTCTAATTAATGCTTCCTCAAGAAGAGGCAAAGGTCTACCTTCCAATATTATAGCCTCAATATTTGTTCAAACATAAAACAAACAGAAAATAATTAATTTCCTGAAGGAAAAGCTGATATAATTGAATTTTGATTACATAATTCATTTCGAAAGTGTAAATTAGCATGCCTTCCTATCATGCACACACCTTCTTCAAACATAACACTACAATTTTACAAACATCAACAATTCCATTCCTCTACAATGAAATCACGTAAAAATCGAAAAGCGCGTTCGAATCGTAAGCAGGAAACTGACCGGAAATTTCAGGCAGCTCAGGCTTATCCGAATCCCGCTTCTCCGCCGGATAGACGACGTGTCTACCCCCCACAACCGGCAGCATGATCGGCGGCGGCGTCAAACACTCGGAATTGCAAGGCAAATCCCGCCGGTGATCGGAAGAAAACGTACCGCCGCTCGAAGTCGAACTCTCCGACTCGCTGACGTCAGCGCTCAGGCTGTAAGAGTCATCGAAACGGCGCGACTGAATCTCCTCAAACTCGTCGTCCGACTGAGAAACGACGCTATCAGCCATTATCAAAAAGAGAAAAAAAAAAAGCGAAACGATCGCGAGCAAGTCGAATTGGGGAAAATGTGAAGACACTGAGTGAGTCCGCTGCTTCAACGGCAGAAATTCGAGGGCGGCATGGTGGGGAGCATAAAAGCAAGTGCGTGTTGTGCGTGAGAGAGAAAGGAGTGATCGAGGGGGAAAAGAATCAGAAAAAAGTGAGTAAAACAATAAAGTAAAAGTATGGTAATGTATATGTAGGGGGTAAAGCCAAACCGCAGAGAGTAAGAGAGAGTATTGATTGACAGTAGGTGGAATATAAGTGTAATTGGAGGGAGGCAGTATTGTATTTCTCTCTGCAGTTGCTACAGTTACGGTTCTAATAAAGTAGGTATTGTCGGAGTGGAACGGCAGCCCCACCGTCACATGATGGTGGCCGCCGCTGTCGTTAATGTTTTCCGCGCGCTCTAATCTCGAATTTGTGATATAACTGCAAATTTTCTGATCTTCTAGTTGACTAGATTGCGCTTTTAGTCAAACATGGTCCCGACTTTATATTTTGGGCTGGATTTCATTACTGTTTAGTATCACTAATTCAAAATTAAAGAGTATAGTTAATTTATTAGCATAATAATCAGATAGTGTATCACTTCGATAATAATATATTAATACCATTTTTTTAGAAATAGTAAATAATTTATTGACCTATTGGGATTTATTAACAGCAAATTAAAGCTAAATAATTATAAATCCTAATTATGAAAGAAACCTTAATGATCAATTATCAACTAAAACTGGAAATTGAAAGCTATAAAATAACTATTGTCACGTTATAAGCAAGCACTTGCGATCAAAATCGAAAATTGAAAGCTGCAAAGTAATTATAACTCCTTACTTATGGAATATCATAAAATGAAAATAATATTGCCACGTGCCGGATCACAGACACGAAGATGGAGAATCTGTTCAACATAATCCATGTTATATATAAATGGACTTTTTGGGCCATTATGTAAATAATATAGCATGTGCATTAGTGTGTAGGTGACGTTGCTCGTATTTGCATGTCATTTGAATATATAACTACTTTGTGTATTACCTACAATATCATCCTTATATGCACGGAATTCCATATTGATGGTATTTGTGCAACGTGCAAAATAATAAAAAAATCGCCTTAACGATACATTAATAATTTTATTACGGTATTAATAGGTTTTATTTCATTATATCTGGTGTAATTTAGTTGATAAAGATCTAATTATAACTAATATGTCAGATATTTCAGTCATTTAAATATTTGATGCACATAAGTAATGGATGAGTGTGTAATTCCAAAAAATAAACATAATTAAGGAGATTTAGATAACAATAGTAGTAGTTATTATGAAAAAAAAAAAAAAACATAGTAACATATAGTAGCTGCGTGTAATGTTTATGTATCCTCTAGAACATAACATATAAGATAATTCTTTAGTGTTTGTTAATTGAAGTTTAAAATTTTGTACATTACTACCCCTCTAGTCTCATTAGTTAGTAATGAAACATTATTACCCGGGTTCCTCTCTTAAGTGGAAGACCCGGGTTCGATTCCATTTGGAAACGAATTTAAGTGGAGTTATAAGGAAGCTCGGTGATGATATCTAGGAGTGTTCGGTGCTTGGTGAAATAATTATTAATAATTAACATTGTCCAATAAAAATAATAATAATAATAATAATAATAATAATAATAATAATGAAATCTTATTTTTTGACATGGAGATTAAGAAAATGATGTTTTTATGTGCAAAAATTAAGCCCAATAAGTTGTCTAATTTTTCCAGACAGATTTTTACTTTTTTATGAATATATATCACTACTAGTGAGACAAGCCAAAATGGCAAGTGTATCATTACTTTTTTTTATGCGAAAAGAAGATATATTAAAAGAAAGAACAAAACGAGCACATGGTACAAGGAGTACCAAAAAGGAGCAGGGAGATGCTAATCACATCTCCAAGCAGTACAAAATTGTCGCCTAGACCAGTCAATAAAACTGCCACTAGCGTCAATAATGCCCTTAGCGGCCCACCAACTCCAAAACCGACATCGAATCTCCTCATCTATTTTCTTGAAGCCCCAACTCCCATTTTCAAAGAATCACCTTATTCCTCCATCTCCATATCACCCAAGCAATACAGATCCACAGCCCACTGAGTTTCCTTTTCATAATTTTACCATCAAGAAGTCCGGAGAAGCTCGTGAAGTGATCGGTCAAGCCTCCCAGGGGCGCCCAACTAATGCCAATCCAGTCCACCATTTTCTTCCACAACATCTCCACTTCGTTACATTGTAATAGCAGGCAGTTAGTTGTGTTCGGCATCGCCGCACAGCACGGACAAAGTCTTCCTTCCGGCGAAATGTGTCATTACTAATAGACGAATGAAGTATAATTGATAGATAATTAGAGTATTACTAGTATATAGAAAATGAATTAAGAAAAAAGATTATGAACATATTAAATTTAATAATTAGATATTTATTTCAATATCAATCTTAGCAATTGTTTATTTCTTTTAAGTTGTCTTTTTGTTTAACATCTTATTAAAAGGCTTGATAATAACATATGATTATATATGGGCATCTCTAGCTGGCGATCCAAATATTTCTTTTTAGACTTGTTTATAAGTAATTTTGGATATTTTGCATTTATTTTTTGTAGGTCACTTGTGAGATCTTATTCTCATGAGCTTGATCCCATTTCTCAGGAAACATTAGTAATCAATTATTGTTATGTTATTAAGTTTTCTCCTTCGGGGTGCACGATAATAAGCATAGTATAATGAATAGAAATATAATTATGACTAAATTTAAGAAATTCAAAATATGAAGCATACAATATAAACTAGGGGGAGAATCGGTTCGGTTCCGTGTACCCGGAACCGAAAGTTCGGCTACCCGAATCGAAAATACGGGGTATACTGGAACAGGTTCCAATACCAATTGGCACTCGGTACTTGGGGATTGAGCACTCGGTGCCGTCGGTTCGGTTCCGGGAGTACCGAAAAAAACCGATCAATTTTTTTTTAAAAAAAAAACTCTTTACCTATTTTTTCGATTATTTTCTGTGTAATCGCGGCGGCGGTGTGGAGGGGCGTCGCGTCTCTGCCCGGCTGGGCCTGGGGCTTGGGATGGGCTCGACGGCTGGTGTGGAGGGGCGTCGGCGTCGTGTCTCTGCGTGGCTGCACCTGGGGAGCAAGTGGATGCGCGGCGGCGGCTGGGCTCGCGATTGTTAGTGGCGGTGGCCGCGCCTTCTCCCATCGCGTGGTGTGGAGTGGAGTGGTGGTGTGTCGGTGTGAGAGTGTGTGTGAGATGAGTCAGAAGAGTGAATTGATTTTAGGGATTCAGAAAATTGAAATTGAATTGCAGTTCATTTCGGTTCGGTTCGAGAGTACCGGAACCGAGAAATACACGGGGAGAGTGAACCGGCACCAGAGCCAGCACCTACTATTTCGGCACTCGGGAGTGTCGCGGGTCCGGTTCGGTTCCGGGGGTACCGAAGAACCGGACCCAAATTCTCCCCCCTAATATAAACTATTGATATATAATATTGATTAAAATCATGACTCATTAAATTCGGTCCGACCCGAGCACACTATGAAGTGGAGGGCACATAAATTTTTGTGTTATATAATTAATCCATGTGTAGACAACAAGGGGGCGTTTGTTTTCCTTGATTAGCCTTAATTGATAAAATAGTCAAGGTTAATCAAGTGTTTGGTTTGTATGATTGGGCCCGTGATAGATTATTTGGCCTGTATGTTATCATCCATTTACTTGATTACCTAATCAAGCCAAATTTGGGTTGATTATTAATCAAACCTTCAATCCATAATGCAAATTTATAAAATTATTTTTTATTAAATTTATTTTAGTCATAATCAAGTATGAGGAAATGGATTGAAAGGACAATTTTGGTATTATGCAATATTTTCGTCATAATCACATCATTTATCAAACCTTGTAATCAAGCAATCCAAACACATGATTAATAATCCAAATAATTCAATCATCATTTATCTTATCAATCTAAATTATCTAATCTATCTCATCAAGGAAACCAAACGCCCCCAAATTTATAATATAAACTATTGATAGTATTGATTAGAATAATGACTTGCCCAAATTCGGGTCTATCTAATCTATCTTATAAAAAAACCAAACACCCCCAAATTTATAATATAAACTATTGATAGTATTGATTAGAATAATGACTTGCCCAAATTCGGGCCGACCCGAGCACACCGTGAGGTGGAGTGCACATAAGTTTTTGTATTATATAATTGATCCATGTATTGACAACAAATTTAAATTTTAAGTATAGTTAGTGTTTTGAATTATTTAAAACTAAAATATTTAAACATACATATATATACAATATCTGAATTTTATGTTGTATCTACATGGGATCATTATTTTCTCTCTCCTTTGAATCACAGTCACGCACATAATGTGGAGAAAAAACTGCGCACCATGTCAATATATATGATCTCAATTTGTCGTTATATAATTGCAAGATTATCATTCAAAATTAAAATCAATTTCAAATCAATTTGAAATTAATTTGAGATTTTGTATCCGATCTTTTTATTATAGTCTAGATAGGACTATCATTATTTTTATCTCAGGAGTATTTTGACAAAAATTATAAAAAAACTTCTACTTTGTAGATAAAGTTTGTTGATTTATCACTACTTAAATATATATGGTTCTATGTTAAAGCAACATTTTTTAAGGAAAACAATTAAGCGCGTCCGATTAAAAATGCATTTAAGGGAAAGGGTATATCGTATCATTGTAATTGTTAGAAAGATTAATTTTATTAGTATATGCATTGCCAGTTCCGCTCCAATGCCCACCGTGGGCACACTTAACGTGCCCACCGTTGATGCGGGAATGCCACGTAGATAATAGAATCAATCATATTTGATTCTAATTGAAACTACCATTAATAAACTATCTTCATTATTACTCTATATAGAAAAAATTAAAACTTAAAAATTATAAAAAACTTTACCCAAATAAAATACTTATATTAATTCACAAACTCATTCAGGAATAAAAAATCAATAATTAATCCCTTCTTTTTTTTTTTTGCAAAGTTCACGCCAATTATTTAAAAATCAATAATTAATCCCTTTTCATAGCAAAGTTCACGCCAATTATTTATCCTGATGCATACATTCACATTTTTTTGTCTTGTTATTTATTTAATACTTTTAATAAATAAGGTCTTATCTTAAAAAAAAATCTTAGATGAGGCCTATGACCAAAATTAATTTTCATTGTAAAGTATAGCACGATCCATTGTTCAAATTATATATTTTCGTACAAATAGAACATGGCTACGTAGATTAATTTTAAATCGAATTATTGTGTGTGCTCATGGATTCATTTTGTTTTTTTAAAATGGATTATAGTATCTATTTATAATTCTAATTCTAAAGAATTCATCCACCTAAGCCTCCATTTTACTCTCCATATGCCACATCATTTTT
>JAYJMF010000066.1:146982-160549 GCA_036873715.1 Salvia sclarea
CCAGTTGGGCTGCCTAGAGAGTAAAGCTGTTTGGGCAGGATACCCTATTGAAGTGTCTTCGTAGGGAGAGTGTCTTGGGCAAGGGAGCGTGGTAGGGGGTCTCTATTCACGTCTCTAATATGTATGGGTATGCTGGGCAGGGTAGAGTACGTGCGTGACAAATAGGGGCGTGCTTTGCCTTGACCTATAACCAACGATACGCACACACGAAGAACACCTTTGCACCAATGACCGAGCCTTGACCAAGTCTTAGCGAAGTAAAACCCTGGCCAAGCTATTTATCTCTCTAATCTATTTTTGTGTTTTAGTTTCAGTCTTTATATTCTTCCTTGATCAAGCTTCGAGTCTGAAGACTCCCTGCCCAAGGGCAACCCCACCTTTTGATTGTGACATTCGAGGAAGAGAAAAACCCCACTGCCTTGGGTTCGACCCGTAGTACTTACTACTTGCGGAACCAAGTGTGCCAAGTCACGGAATCTATAAATTTATCTTGGTCGAGGCGGAGCTCCTGACAACAAGTTCCGCGCCTCGCCACTCACCAAAAACTCACTATAATATGTAGATATCCTACGTACAATTGATATAAAAAAGGTGATCGATAGTTAAAGGAAACATTATATAAAAAGGAAACATAATATGAGATAACATTATATCGAATATTAGAAAGAAAAAAAATGAAAACTAGTTTTTTCCAAAATTTTGCACAAAAGCAAGAATGTTTAAATCATTTACAGCTCGAAAAAGAAAAAAATATTCATATCTTTTTGTTCAGCAATCTCGAGAAGAAAATATAAAATTTATCAGAAATCTCTAAAAATGGATAATTTTACAATCTCATTCCAACTAAAATTTAAGAAAATTAACAAGATAGACTAATACCTTGAAGGGAATTGAGTTAACAATGCTCAACTTCTTCTCGATTTCTATCTTTCAAATATCTCAGCAAAACGAAGTGGAGGTTTTAGGTGTTTGTGTTGGAGTGTTTATGTTCGAGTGTGTTTTGTTATAGAAATTGCACATATGGAATTAATGAACCTCACTAGGTAGATGGAAATTAGGAAATGTTCATTAATGAAATGAACCTGCCAAAAAAGCAAATTTGCCGCTACAAAATATCTCCTCGCCGCTACAAAATATGTCCTTAATTACCGCCACCAAACAAAAAAAAATATGTCATAGAATGAGTTTGACGATACAAAATATTTCCTTGCCGCTACAAAGTATGTCCTTACCGCTACAAAATATGTACTTACCGCTACAAAAAAATTGTCACAAAATGGGTTTGACATTACAAATATGTTATTACCGCTACAAAGTATGTTCGATTCCTTATACATATATAGGGAATGGATATAGAATCCTTTCCTTAGGTAGTATGTAGGACCAATTATGGACCACGCATTCAAAAAAAGAGTGCCCAGATGAACGACACGTGTCATCCCATTAAAATTCTCTTTCATTCATTTACGTTAATCTTCTTCTTCTTCACTCTTGTTTTTCTCACAAAGTTGCGCGAGGTGTCGCGGCAGACGAGGTGGCTGTTCAGTGGTGACTGTGGCGGTGAGATCCACCGATGATTTCTCACGTGATTTTTTCAAAAGTATTTATTGAAATTTTGGTGTTGGATAATGAATTTTTGATACAAAAATGGATGAATAGAGAGTTATGGAGGTTAGGGTGATGTTTTATGATGGTGGTTTATGGTGGTGGTTTACAAGGAAGATCGCTGAAAAAACGAAGAAGAAGACTTCAAAACTGTTGGAGGAAAATTGGAAAGGAATTTGCTGTCAAAAGAATTGGAACCCTGCATAATTTATTATAGATCCTACATAATTTACTACCAAAAATTACATACATGATTTATTATTGAAACATATATAGGTTTAGCGTTTGGTGTTTAGAGGTTAAGGTTTAACATTTAGGAGTTATGGTTTAGCATTTAGGGGTTAGGGTTTAAATCTGCATAATTATTACCGAATCATGTACAATTTATTATCAAATCCTACATTATTTATACCAAACACAACATGCTTGATTTATTATTAAATACTGCATATTATAAAATAGAATACTGCATGTTTAAACCATGCATAAAATAAAATAAAATACTGCATAATTTACAATAGAACAATATATCCGTAGTTTTTTTACAGAATCTTTTGAACACTCTACCACATATCAACATCCTATATAACCTATCTTTTTTCATTGTGTGGTCCATATTTGAATCTATATACTACCTAAGCACAAGTAAAAATATTTTAGTTTTCTATTTCACATGACAAAAGTACCTATTATGCACGACATGATGTATGTAATACTCTATATTGATTAGGTGTTCAATCAAGCAATAAGTAGGGAAAATGTGATAAAAAATATATATATATATATTTTCTTGAAACAATGACTACACGTCGAATTGCAGACAATGAATTGGTCATTGACATGATGCTTGAACCGTTAACAACTAAAAACTTAAAGGACCTATTCAATTACAAATTTTTATTTAAGCGCGCGAACACAC
Source organism: Salvia sclarea (assembly GCA_036873715.1). Lineage (NCBI taxonomy): Eukaryota > Viridiplantae > Streptophyta > Magnoliopsida > Lamiales > Lamiaceae > Salvia > Salvia sclarea. The sequence goes on from JAYJMF010000066.1 coordinate 149,507, forward strand.
ATTATACATGTATGTAATATAATTATCCAATGCAGATTATAAGGTTGTATACAAATAAAATAATTTTATTCCGGTTTGGTATTCGATTCGAATATTCGATATTCGATCCGAAATTAGACGAATCGAATACGAATACGAATACTTTTTTTTGATTCGACTAGTTAACGAATACAAATCAAATATTGTGATATTCGATTCGGTATTCGAAAATATTCGAATAATAATAATAATAATAATAATAATAATAATAATAATAATAATAAACTTTTCAATTTATTCATTTGATAGTTATTCTTTATGAGTTGACAATTTCATCTTATTTTTAGTTTGATGAAGATATTTGGTCATGTGATGTTTATGAATAGATTTTTTTTCCTACCACTTTATACTTCCGTTAATGAATTCTTGAACTTTTTCTCATTTTAGCATTTGTTTTTAAGTATTTGTTAGGTAAATATATTGCATATACGCTATAGCTTCATATTATTCAAAATGTTTTTTGAAATTTTATACTTCAAAATTTCGGCAAAATATTCGCAAACCGAATAGTTCAAATAATATGATATTTTCGAATCAAATAGTTTAGAATAATAATAATAATAATAGTAAAAAACTAAATGAATATTCGATTCGATTCGAAATTCGTGAATATTACAACGAATAGAATACAAATTGGAAAAACATTCGAATGATATTCGAAATTTGATTCGAATAATCAAATATTTTAACAAATACGAATCGAATATTGTGATATTCGATTTGTTTCGTTTCATTTACACCCTTATCTGTACATAATGATCATTCTTTCATTATAGATGAATACAATTGTCCAATTTTTATTTTTGCAAATGACTTTAAATACATATATGAAGATATTGGTGATATTTTGTGGAATGGAGATGGTACCATAGGCCATAGCCTAGTATGTTTCAGTTTCGCCTTTAGCTGATTAGTTGGACACCATGTCACCATTTCAAACTTTTTTAAAAAGAAAAATCTTTTTAACCTTAAATAAAATAAAAGAAACATTTAGGAAAAGACAATAGAATACTACTCCCTCCCTCTCACTAAACATGACACATATATCTACTATTTTGAATTGTTCTATTAGTGATGGTACAAGCCAAAAAAAAAAAAAAAATTTGCCTTGAAAAATGTCTTTAATTCAGTGGGTTCCACCACTTTATACATAAAACACCAATTTTTTTCATTTTCATGTCGAAAAATATGATATCATGCTTATTGCCTTTAGTGGGACGAAGGGATTATTATTTATGCTTATGATTTGCGGTCCTAAATGGCTAAATTTTAATTATTCCAATCATTATTTTCTACAAACAAAGCAGTTGGTCTCTACAAAGTTAAAAATTAAAGGTATTAATTAATTAATAATTAATTGATTATTAATTAAAAATAGAGTAATTAAAATTGACTTATGATTTATTAAACTATACATAATATTGTTTCGATCAATTTGATATGAGCTCATAAAATGTATTAGAAATTCAATAATAAATATTTGCTCAATTTGTACTAAAGATAAACATTATGAGCACCAAAGAGACTACTCTTATCATGCATGAGAAAAATGAAAAAAAAAATGATCTTGTTAAGCCTATCTATCAGTTGGTTTTGGAAAAACAAAGATGACAAAAGCGGGCTAGTTAGCTAAATTTGAATGATGAGTGCAAACTTTGCCACATTACATTTGAAATTAATCTGAACCCCTTTTTTTGTGTGTGTATATAGGATAATGTGGATGGAGAAGCTGAGGTTTTGCTTGATCCAAACACATTAAGTGAGGATGGCACTGTGGCTTTGAATGGATTTCAAGTTAGTGTAGATGCAAAATACTTAGCATATGGCATTACTTGTAGTGGAAGTGATTGGGTTACCATTAAAGTCATGCAAATCCGAGACAAGATCACACAGCCTGACACTCTTTCTTGGGTATAATTATAAACTTTCTCTACTTGATGCAATCTTTTCTTGATTTTGATAAAATATATGTTTATGTTTGTTTGGAACAGGTTAAGTTTTCTAGTATTAGTTGGACGCATGACAGCAAAGGTTTCTTCTACTCCCGTTATCCAGCACCCGTGTAAGTGAAAGCTATGATTTTAGTCGAAAGGGGCAAAAGTGTGTGCTATATTCTAACAATTGGCTTATATATGCTATGCAAAGGGATGGAGAGAAGTTGGATGCTGGCACGGAGACGAACGTGAGTCTAAACCACCAACTGTATTATCACTTTCTTGGCACTAATCAGTCTGAAGATATACTCTGCTGGACTGATCCACACAATCCCAAACATACACGTTCTGCCCTTGTCACCGAGGATGGCAAGGTTCGCGTTTCTTTTTTCTTTTTTCGACTTTCGAATTCTGCTTGTTACTCAGTTCCTGCAGCTAACTGAATTCTGAGACATAGAAAAAAGTGTTCAACTTTGTCTCTAGACAAAGCTTAAAAATGTAGAGATTAACTAATTCTCTTCATTTGTGGCGCAGTATGTTCTTCTCTTCACCTTCAAGAACTGTGATCCCATCAACACGCTTTACTACTGCGACATATCCAAAGGCCTCGAAGCCTACAAATCCCAGAAGGAATTGCTCCCTTTTGTCAAACTCATCGACACATTTGATGCCGCCTATTATTATGTGGCAAATGATGACACACTTTTCACATTATACACCAACAAAGACGCCCCAAGATACAAGCTTGTTCGAGTTGATATTCAGAATCCAAGTTGTTGGAAAGAAGTAGTCCCACAACATGAGAGAGATGTGCTGAAATCTGCTGTGGCTGTGAACAAGAAGCAGCTTCTGGTGAGCTATTTGAGCGACGTCAAGAATGTGTTGCAGCTGAGGGATTTGGAGACAGGTTCGCTTCTACGGCCTTTGCCACTCGACATTGGGACCGTGTATGACATCTCTGCAAGGCGCAAGGACAGCACCGCCTTCATCGCCTTCACAAGCTTCCTCGTGCCCGGGATTATATATACGTGTGACCTTGAATCCGAGGCCCCCGAGATGAAGATCCTCAGAGAAATCGTCGTCCCCGGCTTTGATCGTGCTGCTTTTGAAGCCAGACAGGTAAATATAAGTGGCTTTAAATGATACCTTAGATCCAATTAGGTAGCATTTAGTTTGAGTGATAAGCTAGATTGATAAAATATAGGATTGAGTATTTGAAGGATAAGATTGAAAAAACTAGTTCAAAATTGAGTCATCTATCATTTATCCATCAAAGTAAACAATAGATTAGCTTGGATTATTTTTATCAATACATCCTATCATGCAAAGTAAATGCTACCTTAATATATCCTACTTTGTCCTTGAAATACTCTGATTGATTGTGTTTTGTTGTTTCAGGTTTTCTATCCTAGTAAAGATGGGACGAAGATACCGATGTTTATAGTGGCTCGGAAGGGCATAAGCCTCGATGGATCACACCCGTGTTTGTTATACGGGTACGGAGGATTCAACATCAGCATCACTCCGTCTTTCACTGTGAGTCGCGCTGTGATTGCCAAACATTTGGGCGTGGTGTTCTGCGTGGCGAATATACGTGGAGGAGGAGAACACGGGGAAGAATGGCACAAGGCCGGTAGCCTTTCGAGGAAGCAGAATGTGTTTGATGACTTCATATCCGCGGCTGAGTACCTCGTCTCTGCCGGCTACACTCGGTCCAAAAAGCTCTGCATTGAAGGTGGTAGCAATGGTGGCCTTCTTGTTGGGGCTTGCATTAATCAGGTCTGCTTCTATTTCTTTTCTTTTTGTTGTCTTTTTTTTCTTAACATTTGGTGCATTATTTTGATGTTGACATGAATGTGAAATGCAGAGACCTGATCTATTTGGTTGTGCTCTTCCTCATGTTGGGGTGATGGATATGTTGAGGTTTCACAAGTTTACTATTGGTGAGATAAGGAGCTTGCTTCTTGGATTTTCTTCTCTATTTTTGTTTTTCTTTTACTAATTATCTTTCATGCATTAAAATCATGTTTTTTGTTGAATGTGTTTTGTCCTCCCAAAACAGGGCATGCTTGGACATCAGATTTTGGATGTTCGGACAATGAGGAGGAGTTCAAATGGTTAATCAAGTAAGCCTTACTGGTTTCATCCATCCATATGTAGGCAAAAAATAAGTTATATTCATTCATACAGGCTAAATTAGTTTGATATATTCGGTTTTTGGCTCTATTTAATTATTTATAATAGAAAATTTCAAAATGAGGCAAGTTTAGTATCTTTGTGACACCGGTGTTAGGCTTTGTAATGGTAAGAAGTTGATTGATCTTATAATCTATCTTTAAAAGAAAATATTGGAACCATTCTGTTTTGTGCAATTCAATGGACTAGGCTGTTGCAATGGAAGGAGATGCCATTATTTTCTTCAAAGATTGTAAGCAACAAATTGTGTTATTGGATTTAGGTACTCGCCCTTGCATAATGTAAGGAGACCGTGGGACAAAGCTTGTGCTCATCAGTATCCGGCCACCATGCTATTAACCGCAGACCACGACGACAGAGTTGTGCCGCTGCACTCACTCAAGTTTCTGGCGGTCAGCCTTGTCGATCAATTTATTGGATTTATCTCTTTCCTTTTTTATACATGTATTCTTGAAAGAGTGACTTTTGTGCAGACGATGCAGCATGTCCTCTTCAATAGCGACGAGAAAACTAGTCATCAGACGAATCCAATCATCGGGCGCATAGAACGTAAGGCAGGACATGGAGCTGGAAAGCCAACCAAGAAATTGGTAAAAACTAAAACATAATTTTTTGGATTTATTGATCGAGTTTGTTTTTGAATAATGACTGAAAAGAGATATATGTGTTGTGTTGGTTTCAGATCGAAGAAGCTGCAGACAAATACAGCTTCATGGCAAAGATGGTGGGTGCATCGTGGATGGACGACTAAGTGCAGTATAGTAGAATTGGTGTTTATATATTAGCTAGTAGGGTGATTGTATTTATGTGTATTTTGGACACTTCAAAATCTTATGAATGAATTGACACTATGTTGAAAATCTTGCTTCTTGGCTTTTTTAATAGTCTGTTGAAATGAATAAATTCAGTATTATTATTTTTTTATATAAAAGAATACTGAATTAGACATGTATTAATAAGAGACAAGTGTGCAAGCTCTCGTCGGTGACCTTGTAGCCTGTAGTAGGCATATAGGTTTATTGGAATAAGTTGATTAAAGAACAATTCACTTACATATATGAAATTACATGTATATAATATACATGAATGGATTTTAGGGTGCAACCTCAACATGCTTAAACCTTGATAGATGGTTGCATTTTTCATTTGTGCTCGTCGATTTCTTGATTGGAAGAAGTTGATTCGGTGGATATGTAGAGGTTTAGGCTTTGTTGTGCTTGGCCATCATTTTTAATCGCCACCTAAGTATGAAAGAAGAGAATTCGCCATGATTATTTTCATCTGCATTGTGTTAAATAGTAAACAGAAGTGGAATTAATTTATCATAGTATTTCTGAAAGAAGAAGAAGAGATAAAAGCTGTAATCCTGTAGTTTTGGGGATCTAACCATGACTAGGGTTCAATAGTCCAATTAGGGTTTATAATTCATTTTTGTGTTAAATTTATATAACTTTTAGTTAAAATTTGGGTTGAATGGTAATCTTTGTTTCAACTTTGTCTCATCAGAGTATTCTGCACTTCTCAGGATGCCATGTCTTATACTCTCACAAGATTACAACAAAATAGTAACCTTTGGTTCAACTTTGAAGCTGAAATCATCGAAACAAGTCCCAAATAAATACATACAAAATTGAATGTTTACAAGCCGAGGTTATAGTTGCAAGTTGCAATGGAAAAAAAGAAAAGAAAAAAAGAAATGAAAAAGTCTACAGTGAAAGTTTAACAGAGAAAAGCCTTACTTAGGTCTGGAAGCAATCCATCTTCACATCTGTGACATCAAGTTGCAATATTTCTGCTCTGCATCCCAGGATTGAACCAATACTACAAAGATACAGAGGAAGATGCTCAAATCATTTCTTGAATAGTCCTTGATATATAATATTCTAAGAAAATTCACAGAATTGAGATATGTCCAACACTTGAGCTCTGATATGGTACTAAAATTTCCAGAGACGCTGTTTTCGTTTTCAGACGTTCTTTGTATCCAACAAACTATGAAACTAACTATGATAGTGGAAAGAAACACTAATCTGGAGAGCTAAGATAAGCAGATCCAGCTAAAATCTAAATATATATGACAGTATAAATGTGGTCTGATTTCATACTTGGGATAAGTACGTCCGAGATCGCCATGAACAAATTCCTTGATGTAGGTTCCAGCCTGGATGAGATACAATTGTGTCACTATCAGCTTTATTCCAAAAATTCAATAAAAAATACGGTGCAAGTTTTCTGCTATGATTTTTATTTTTACTAAAGTTCAAGTTAATAAGATGGACCTTATCGGCATACCAGTAACTGCAAATCTCAAAAGACTTGTCCGGCATCTCCTCGAAAGAAGGCAGGCCCTCCGTGTGGAAGGTTGCAAGAAATTTCTTATACTTATAACAGGTCTAAAAGCAATGTCACGAGCTCTTAAAGAGCTTCAGCATATGTTAGATTTCACTTCAGAACTATATTATGTTTCAACTTTCAAGTTACAGAGATGTAATCATGATGGGATGCATATGGCCAGATATTTATGACATAAAATAACCATTCGATGATTACATTACATTCAATTTTCTAAACTTCTCTCTCAACCCTAATGGGGTTTTGAGTTTGATAGCAACGCATCTTATGTTAACTGTTCAATTAACTATGAGGTGAATTGTGTGTGGAAGTTCCAGACATAATAGGATGAATCAATCATATGAAAGTGTCAGACTGAAAATACTAACCTGAGTGCACAAGTGCAATAGGAAATATTGAGAACTACCAGTTATCCTCTCTATTTTCATCCTGAAATATGAGATAAAAGTAAATAAATCTGCGAGGGAGATGGATAGTGAAACTTCTTAATGTAGAATATTCCTACCAATGTATTGTTTTTTCACGTTCTAGTGGACTTCGACGATGGAGAACCCTTACTGGTGTTTTCTGCATAATTTGCTGCACGAGAAATTGAAATCAGTAACCACAAAAAAGTGGCACACTGAAAAAAAACAACATTCCCAAACAACAAGCTCGAGAACAAAATCAGGGAAATGCAGATAGTAAGCAATCAGTTCTTTGCTCATAGATGAAGGATGGGGGAGACACAAAAGAACAAGCACACACACAGACACACAAGAGTATTGAATCACCAGGTCCGTGAACGATAATAATTTCTGCTCATCTTCATTTTCAAAGGGACGAGAAATCCACACTAGTGCAACATACTGTTTCTGCAAATATGAAATGAAACCTTTTAGTAATACTAGACATCACGAGTCCACGACAGTCAACTATCAAAAACAAAAAGTTACCTGTTTTTCTGCTTCTCCTTCACGCATCAGGTCCCAACCCTGACTACCCAAAAACCTAAGGTTCTTCACTCGCACCTGCACAAGGCAGTGATTTTGTATTATAACTAGGTCTATGTATGATAAGCGCAACAAATAATCAACTTTTTAAGGGCATACAAGTTTGTTTTCCAAACTATTAATCTTCATTTGAATCTCCTTTATCAACAGATCAGAAGGGAATTGGCGTGCATTTTGGATCTCAACCAGAAAAGGTCGCCCAGTACCCAACATGCGCACCTGCATAGATATTTCACATGCATGTCAAATAACTGCCAACTATTTTTGGTGATTAAAAAATCAAGTTCTCTACATCAATGTCTTCTCTGCCAGCTGCATGGAACTTGTAGTTGTCACCCTGACAGATGGGAAGGATGTTGCTACCAACAATTTCCTGCAAAACAAAAAAAAATTTATCATGCATTGTGAATTGCCGAGTCCAAAATAATTACCAGAAAACTAAAAACTTCAAACGTGAAGCTTCTTCACCTCAACAGATGCTTCGCCCATTCGTTCGTCGTCTATAATCCAGCGTGACTGACTGACGTTTCTAGAGTACTGCATTAGAAAGTATAAAAGCATGATTCCAGGAAATTTTCATTCTGGTCAACCCAAAGAAATTGACCTTTTAATAATAATAACTATGAATAAGATGAGCTGAAGAAAGGACGGAATATACTTTATTACAAAACACAATGGATTTGACACAAGCTTTTAGTCGACTAAATCCTAGAATGATCTGACATCAAAGGCATCGTAGAAGGACTATAATCCCCATCTTTAAAGAAAAAAAGGACAAAAAAAGAATGGGGGTAATTCGACATAGGAAAATATGGACAGGGTAATGCTTATAGTTCTTGGACTTGTTACTATATAGCTAATTTGGAGAGTTTAGATAAGTCCATTATAATGGCAATAGATATGCAACCGACTGCAAGTTAATAAGAAAATTCTAACATTTATAACTGTCACTTTTCCTGCTCAAAAAAATACATATTTGGTGACATAAAGAATATTCTTTATCGTGATAAAGTTGATGCACCTTAAGATATCTCCCACCAACATAAACAGAAGTCTTGTAGCATTGAAAAACCAAGGAGCAGCACTCATTGACCTGAAAATAAGAAAAGTCATCACCTATAAAGTGTCCTTATATTGAATAGAAGAAGAATTTAAGCTCCTTATATTGAACAATTTGACAAGAAGGAAACACACCACCGTAAGTCAGCACATACCTTCTCCAGTGGGAATTTTGACATATTAGTATCATCATCATTGCACTTAGTTGAAGAATTTGTAGTGAGGTCATGACTTTCAACCTTTTGCAAGTCAGCAGAGTTCTTCAAGAGATCAGTGTCATCTAGTTTTTCTAGAAAATGTAGAAATTGTATCAATTACTTGAATGTCAGATATTGATTTATGTAACACTGCAAGTTTAATTATTGAATGCCTATTCTACAAATATGCTGCTCTCTGTTTAACGCATGGCATAATAAAGAGCACTATTTGAAGCAATTATTGAGTTAACACTTTCCAAGAGGTAGTCGATTCAAAACGGAAAGCAGCAACCTTTAAGTAAGCATTATGCTTAAGACATTTCTTACTACAGTCTAATAGTTTCAATTACAGTTTCACGAAACAATGCTTTCTCCTAAAAGAACCAACTGACTGAAATTTTATGTCAATTCAGGTTTCAATATTCAAGCTCAGACTATTAAGACAATGGCACAATGCTAGTGCATCTGGATGACGCTTGTCTTACTGCATTAAGGATGTGTCTTGGAAAGAAACAGTTGCAAACAAGATCAAGAAAATTTGGAAAAGAAAGGAAATCAACTTGCCTATTTTCCTCCTCTTAGAGCATCCACTGCTCTCACTAATAGGCTGTTCCTCGGCTGATGCATCAGAAATTGTGTACGTCAATTGAACTCGGAATGAATTTTCATTGCATTTTACATCCTGCAATAGTTACAAATATTTTACACAAATATACCGAGATGAATAAAAGAGAACCAACACAAAACCCCTCCTAAAATGTACATAGTAAGCAATCTTTCTCATTCAAGTAAATTCAGCTCAATGCCATAAAGTCCAATACAATTGCAAAATAAAATTTAAAACACCATGCACAACAAGAAAAGCCTCGAATACTACCAACAACTTCTCCAAAGGGTCGGCAACTGACAATTTCAGGACATCTTTCACTGTAATGCTTGCAGATGGGAACTTTTCTGCAAACCAAGATTCAGAACTATACTTCTCTTTGATATATGACCTGAAAATGAACTATCCACGATTATCATTTTCAGAATCATATCTATATAAATATGAAATTTATAATGATTTTTCCAGCCATCAGAACATTGCATATCCAAGAATCTAGACCACTAACCAAACTGCCTGTTCATTATCAACAACAACTGGGGGCAGTGACACTTGGAGAGAGAAGTTATCAATTTGGTATCCCCCTTGCTTCACAGCATCTGCAACTGCTGCAGCAAAATCGCGAGCATGATTCTTTCTTACTGAAATTCCTTTCTCGTCAAAATATAAGAACTGCAAAATGCCTAGACAAACCCTGCAAATTTCCTGGAATTCGTTTTCTACATCAATGATATCTTTATTTTCCCCAACACTACTATTGTCTCCACCATGCTCTGCCAATTCACGAAGAATCGCACTCAAAACAGGCGTTGCAACCGAAGGACGAGAACATATTTGCTCATGCAGACAAAATAGCTTAAGTATACAGCGCGGGCAAACCTGTATCAGTAATGAGAGCTTTAGCCTAAAAAACATACATCATCTGCAGCACTCTGTATCAGTCAATCAAGTTCGAAATCTTAAATTAGCCCCATGATCATTTCTGGTCCACAGAATTGGATTAATTGAGATTGAATTTGAGAATAAATTATCTAATTTATACAAAAGTATTTCCGATTCCAATAGAAAACTGAGGACCAAAAAATCAGATAGTGATTGCTAAAATTTGAAAGGTTCCGAGTTTTGCAGAGAGATTGATTATAAGCTGCTGCAGTCCTAGAAACTGCATTGGTTAGTAAGCGAGAAGGAAAATAATTAAAATTGTGAGAGAAGAACTAACGCCATTGGACAGCATGTCCTTGAGGAGTTTTGGCGGCAGCGACGCGACGGCGAGGCGGAGGAAGTCGAGGTCATTTTTGTCCGCGAGGCTAACGTGAGCGTGTGTGGTATCGCTGTGAAGTGGAGCGCCGTCGCTGGCCATTTGAAATTGAAAGTAGGGAGACGGCGGTACTTATTTCTCTGTTTGTAAACTGTAAGCGAATTACAGGGAAGGGACCACGTTTCTTAATAAGGCAATCAAACCCGCCCGAACCCGGTTCATTTATGGTTTCAGTATTTTTTATCTTTACTAGCCGAGAGGAACGTGTCAATTAACATGTTATTTTATACTCCCTCCGTCCCCCATATATAGGCTCATGGAAGAGTGGCACGGATTTTAATAAAAAGTGAAAATGATGGTAGTTTGAGTGGAGATAGATTATGATTTTATTGAAAAAGTATGAGAGAGA
>JAYJMF010000066.1:165798-179840 GCA_036873715.1 Salvia sclarea
AATATATTAAATCTTATTTTAGATTAGATTTAGAGTAGGGGTATATTAGGCAATACAATATTTTGTCACACTGGCTCCTTTTCTATTAGTATAAATTACTATTTATGTATTTTAATTGGATATGATTCGAACCATTTAATTTTAACTAGTGAGGCATATTATACAAATAATCCACATATATTCTCATTTGATATTATTCCACATTATATAGTTAATGGGGTAGAAGTAGGTAAGAGCATAATTCGTGAATTTAGATGTTTGTAAAAATGCAAATAAATAATGACAGGATATGGAGTTACGCAAAGGAATTTGCATTCACAAGAAGAAGAAGGTTTTTGTTAGCAGTGCCAGTGAATGAGGAAGGGCTCATCCAAACCACCAAAAAGAGAAACTCGATTTTCATCATCAAAATCACCACATTCCATTCCAAGTGAAGAATCGAATTTGAAGTTGGAGGTGCACTTCAAGTGCGATGCAGAGAAAGAGAGACTCATGTAGCTGTGTTAAGAATAGAATAAAATGCATTGTACATTTAGTGATACAATACTATATGAAAACACAGGTACAACATCCCTGTGCAAATTGAAAGAATATTATAAATATGACCTTGAGCTAAGGTCACCAAACTTAATTATAAATATAAATAAAACTGCTCCTAAACCTGCATAGGTGCTGAAGTAGCACCCCAGATGAGCCCTCCAAACTCTTCTATTCTAACCCAACAAATACAGCAAAAACTCTCAACTCAATACTCATGCCATATTATATATATATCAAAGCGGCCTCGTGCGCCTGCCACTCGCCCTCCCACAGAGAAGCGCATTCTTAGGGATGGGATACTCATCTCTCAACGACGTGGATGGCGTGTAAACCCGCAGATACAGCTGCTGCCCCAGGTACTGTCGTGCCCAGAACTCCGACCTCAAGTTCCACATCCCCACATTGTCCAAAGCCAAATAGATCGCCGTCCATGACTTGGGATATACCTGCATTGCCAGACACGATTAATTACGCCATTTGCTTCTAATAGAATGTGTTCCATGAAAGCCCTAACATGTTTCCTTATTCACCTGAACAGTGCAGCGGGCGACAGCATCTCGTAGATTGTACACATTCCGACTACCTGAATTCCATTGCCCTCCGTCCATCCTGATATTAATTCACATATATCACCTCAGTATGCAGATATGGAGTGAAGATGAGAGAGAGAGAGAGAGATAGAGAAGGAGAGAGGGCTCACCCTACTACGAAGAAGGAATAGCCGCTGAGGTGATAGCTCTGCACAATATCTTCATCATTCTGGAATACGATTTCAATGTACGCTCTGTAGTCAGCACCTAACACTGCTGTGTCGAGGTATATTCCTCCATAAGTAGGATTGTCGGACACACTTCCAACATGGTAAACTCCGTCTATTTTGAAGTAATCTGCAATCTTCATAGGGGTGTCGGCTGGTCTAAATGACACGCTGTTGATTGCATACCTCTGCTTGTTGTCCACCTGACCGGCTGAGCTAGCAAGCCTGATTGTTCGCGTCGTGGGGATCATACCGTAGTGATACGAGCCCTGTGGGTTTGGCCTCGGTCCACTCGCAGTAAGATTAGTCCTGAAACCCAACAAATTGGAACATGTAAGCTCTGGTTTATAATGTTAGGTTCGCTTTTACTCACCCCTAATCAGCTTAACACTAGATAGAATATTCTAGATTATGACAGAATAGAAGAGTTCGAACCTGATGGAACGAGCTTGATTGAGGGACCAGTCGATCTCGGTGGTTGGCCCGCCAGGAAGTGGACCGGAGGGGGGGCCGTTGGAGTTGGCATAACGGAGGAAACCGGTGGTGAGGAGGACCGGGGTGGTGAACCGGCTAGACACAGCAATGTAGTAGCTCTGAGATGGCTGATCCGCTGTCACTAGCACCGACATGCATTGGCCAACGTGGATGTCGAGAGAAGAGTAGCTAATCTGCAGAGTGTGTGTTCCTTCAACTTCAACCACCTTCATTTTGTGCCCTTGGATGCGGAAGTTGAGCGAGTTCTGCAATCCCACGTTGCATATCCTAAATCTGTATGTTTTTCCTGATGCAGATCAACCATTCACATTATTTTCAAGATGAGAAAATTAAAGACTGTCTAACTATAGAGGATACAAGTAATGTGATATGCAGAGATGAAATAGAAACCTTGCTCAACGTTGAAAGATGTGACGTTAGGGCCACGGCCGTTGATGAGAATTCCGTCAGGGAAGGGTAACTTGTTGCCGCCGTCGAGGATTCCCCTCAAGACCTGTCCATTCAAGAAACTAATCAATATTCATTTAATCTTATGCAATGCCAAAGCTGCCGTAGAAGATTCAGAACACAAGCTTCATGCTAAGAATAGAAAAGTGCCACGAATATTGCTTAACCTCATTTCAAGCCGGACTGGCCCACATAATTTTGGGCCTTCCCGACCAGATCTAAAGTGACAATTTAACCCAAAAAATTTGTGCCAGCCCGACCCAACCTATCTTTATGCATAAAAGTGTTTTTTGGGCCATGCCGAATTTATAGACTTTGTATCATGAAATGAAAAACCTTGACAGAGCATGTGTTAAATGTTTCTTGATCAGTTATATAAATGCTGCACTCGATTCAACATTTACAAATATATACATTAGAGCGACATAATTATTAATTAATGAATGTTTTTATTGTGTTAGCATGTACGACAACGTAGTTATAGACTTATAGTATTTGGGAAATTTACCTAATTTATTTATTAATTACAAGTCATAATTTTCTGATGGGCCCAAGACGAAAGCTGGAGCAGAAAGCATCCAGCTGGGGGTGGCCCAAAAGTCAAATGCTGCCGTATGCATAGTAATTAGGCTTTTCAGCAAATGGGCCCACACTAAGCAACCGACACTCCAAAAAGCCCATATCGCTAGATGACATGGCAAATTTCCTCTCAAAAGGATCTTATTCTTAAATTGGAATTAATGAGGTTAGAATTAGTAGTACCTAAACCTAATGTTAAATATCAAAATGTTATTATTTTAAATATTGGGACAGGTGATGTTGGAACAATATGACACATGACTCTTTGTCTAATGTAAATGTTAGTAAAAAAAACAAAGGAGAGAAGACTTACAGTGTGATTAGTTGCATACCAATCTCCAATCAAGGCAGTGAAATCGTCGGCAGGATTAGCGAAAGGGACTGGAATTCCCGGCCTGCTTAGGATTCTAATCCCGCCGAATCCACCCGCAGCCTTGTGGAATCCAAGTGATGGGAAATAGGAGAAGCTCCCAATTTGATCCTTCATCTGTAGAATGTATGTGAAATTTCCACCCGGAGGGATCGGACACGTTGTTCCCAACACTCCGTCTTCGTACGAGTTCCTCCTATTTTGGATCCCATTCCTACCCTCCAAAGTAATTATTTTTTAGTCCAGACACACATACTACTCAATAACATATTTGTCAACTACATTAATATACAGTATGCTACAAAATGTTACACTATGTTCAGGAAACAAAAGCATCCTGTATTAGTCAAGTTTCGATCAGAAACAAAAAAGTATCATAAATATTGGATCAATATAACGAGGACTACAATTATCTAGGGTAGAAATGGAAATAGAAGTCTTATTGGGGTTAAAATATAATTCTGGCAATATGGAGGATTCACACAGTATTTAGAAAATTGAGTGAAGTAAGACAGCTGCATCTGCATGTGTTCGGCTCCATGCCCTTGTCAGAAACAGGTGCAAATCTAATTCAGTGGCTTATTATCTCACATAAAAAGAAAAAGAAAAAGAAAAAGAAAAAGAAAAAGAAACAGTGGAATATTGACAAATCAGAATCCTTGTCTGTTTATTTCGGATTACACGACATAGGATTCTCTGTTTTTAAATTTTTATTATTGTCAATAATATATTTTTATATTTCTTTTTTTTGGCTCAATTAGACAATATAGTATTATATTGATAATAATAGGTTCTTCTAGTAAGTTCAAAGTAAAATAATAGTGAGATGAATATTGCATTATCATCCCATAGCTAGGATGAGATACATTTCATTGAATATTTCATATTTTAAGAGTTACAATTCATGTTACTATATGACATACTTACAACTTATTGATAGTATATATTGATAGGAGGAAAAGCGTCTTAAGTGTACTTTTGCCAAAAAAAATACTTCCTTAAACGAGCTAAGGAATTGCACAATATAAGTTATCCACATAAGTTACATAAGAGTAGAGCAACAACACCTATTCTCTAAAAAAAGAGCAACAGCGCCTAAACGTACAAATGTACAATAGCCACACCATAATGGATATACCTAAGATACACAACAAAACATAATAACTTAATTGAAAACTTGAAAAAAAAAAAAAATTAATAGGAAAAACACGGATAAAATTGTGCCCATTTTGTTAACATCTTATGTGACAAATTTATTTTGTTTATATTAGAAAACTTGATTTAGACTATTTTTGAAAATTAAACTTGATATACTAGTATATAGCTGGGAATCGATCGCTAACATTAAAGCTCTAGAAAAGTATGTGCTTCTTGACAAAAATTATGTCGCTACAGCCCATGTGACTTTTTTTTTGCCTCTTTCAAAAATGCATGTGGTCTTTTTCTCCAACCCAACTTTTTGCCAATTATTGATATATGAAAAGTATTTATCCAAAAATAAAAGTGTTGCTAGAATTATCGCGTGACATCAAAAATTCGAGATGCACAGGCATAAAATACATTGATAAAAATCAAAAGTTAATAAAAATGAAAACGGAGAAATTTCAACAAGGTAGGAAAAAAAGAGCCTGAGAGTTATGACAATAAATATAATTTCTGATTTCGGGTAGTACAGTACAATTATTGAAATTCATTTACAACAAAATGTGTTTGTAGGTGAAGATTTATTCTTTGCTGTTTTGGGTACTTGAAAATATTTAATGAAAAGGCAAAATGAAATACTAAGATCTATTCACCCTTCCTTCCTCGACCTCTGTATTTTTGGATTTCGCACTTCAAATTCAGTACCCTGTTTAGGTCGTCATAACCACGTGCCTATTTTCACTCCCAATGAAAAAATTGTAAAATGAATCTTTATCTCATAATCCCAAGCACGCAACAAAAATTACTAGTTCTATATGAAAAGATTAATATAAAAGGACGAAATAATTCCCTATACTTAAGGCGGAAGCAAGGCATTGATCGGTGGCTAATCAGGGACAACATTGTCAACTCCAAGACATTACATGACATAAAAGGTCGTACATTATTACTTTATTTTATCACAATCACTTTTATATAGGAAAAAATAGAAGCGATCTAACTGTAATCCGTATATTAATCCATCTAACTGTGCAGAAATATGAGAAATTAAAAAACCAAAAAAACAAAGGCCCTCGTACGTGCAATGTTGCAAAAATAGACACACCAGAAGCAGAAGACACAGTGTGTGTTTTTTTCTTACCAGTGAATGAGGAAGGGCTCATCCAAGCTGTTGAAGACATTGACGATGATGTTGTCGTTGGTGACGGAGTAGATGTCGGGACCAGGAAATTGACCATTTATCAAAATGCCCTAATAAACAAAAAATCTCAAAATTCATCCCCAAAATCTCCACATTGCCTTGCAAATTAATTCTAGAGAGAGAGAGAGAGAAGAAGAAGAAGCAAAAACCTGCTGGGGAAGGCCGAGAGGCCAAATGGTGCCATAGGTGACATTCCAAGTGAAGAATCGGTAGGGATCCTCTGCAGCAGCAATTGCCAGAAACGCCAAAGCAACCGCTAATCTTAGCGGCATGTTTGGGAGATTGGAAAAGGGGAAACAGTATCCAATAATACTGTTTCTGGATGGGAATGTGAGAGAGAGAGAGAGAGGGATGGTTTTGGATTTGGTTTTGGTTTTGGTTTTGGTTTTGGAATTTGATGTTTGAAGGTGTATTTAAACATTACAAATGCGGTACAGAATGCGCCTGCCGGGAAAGAGACTCATATCTAGCTGTGTCAAAAGTTAAATTAATTCTTTGGAAACTTGCTTTTAATTGCCTCCAATTTTTGAATTTCGCATATCTATACAATGGTAATTTTATCACTAGAAAGGATCCTAGTGTAATAATACGCGTTTTCAATGACAGTGGTCAACTAGATAATACTCCTATATTATTGACTGTTTTATTTTCTGGACAAATATAGAATTGAGTGTTGAGAGATTCAAGACTGGTTTCAATTTTTATGTTGGAGGTTGACAACTCATACATCGGAAAAATAAAGGAATATCTTCGATATATATACGATGCTCACAATATTATTATGTGGAATTAATTGAGAAAGTGTGACGGACATTGATGAGAGTATCACATTAACATAGTAATGTGATACGATTATATAATAATCTTCTACCCAAAATATTGAGTGTCAAACTATGATTAGATTTTACATTTATAGATCAAAAAGTAAGTTTTAGCTGAATTTACTATGAAATGTAAAATCATTTTGCATGAGATTTTAGATTTTCCAAATTACATAAATAGGTTTAGTTAAATGATGGCCACAATTCTCAAGTTTGGTAGTGTTTTCGCATAATCCAATATCATTACATTGATTTCACGTGTAGTAATAATGATACTGAAATATATAATAAGGCATAATTCGAAATAGACTATTCAAGATCATTTTAGAAAAAAATGTTGACACTCATGGAAACAAATAATGGAATGCGAACTCCCATAAATCTTGGTAATAATTATGCAAAACAAAATTTGGACCCCTGAAATTTTCTTTCTTTATTTATTTTTTAATTTTAAAAGTGTTTGAGAATTTATGGGTATATACTTCAATTTGCATGTAAATAAAATCCTTGTACTTCCCTAGGGCGGCGAAACAAAAATAATACAAGAGTTGGTTACAACTATTTAGGGACCGCATGAGGTCGCGAGTTCGACCCCCAGCAGCACCAACACTTCTTCTTGTGAGATCAATATTTAATTATTTATAATAATTCCAAATTTTGATGTGTGTGTGTGTGTGTTGGCCTAGTGGTAGGAGGTTAATGCCCGATGCCAAAGGTTTCGGGTTTGAGTCATCCGTGACGCGGCCATTTAAAAATTTCTGCATTTATTTATCAAAAAAAAATATAAAAAAAAATACAAGAGTTAAGTTATAAAGATTATGTTTTAATTGCAAATCAGAGTGTATGATCTAAGCATTATAATTGAAAGAATAGGCATTAATTTTAAGATATGGGGGTTTATAATATACACGTACTATACTATCCTATAATATTTATTTCATGTAATTTAACTTAGTACAAATACCATATTATGCAATTTTACAGAAGTGAGTGAGCTCCAAATAAATCCCATAAGTATTTACCATTATCAAGAATCGGTAGTTTAAACAAAAGTAGAACTAAAACGAAGGTGTCGGTGGTGGCAAAATGTCCCCCACATGACTTGTCATCCTCGGGCTTCATAAAATATATGTAAAATATATTCATATAAATTGTTTTTAATCCTTTTCTCCCATAGGAAACGATAACAAAATAAAATGCACTTGGTACAATCTTGAAGTTTTATCTACGCACGCACTTAGTAAATTAACCTCCTATGACACATCCACACACGAATATTTTGACAGATTTTGAGGGACAATTTACCCATGTTACGCCTCATGAACTTTAAATTATTTTATTTTCTGGAATACTTTAATTTATTCGTATTGGGATAGGGGATGATTGGCTTTGAACTATAAATCTCTCATTTGAACTGTTTGAATATCTCCAGTAGGACAATAAATTTGATTAGTCACTATATACTAGTATACTACCCAAAATTAAATATGTATATGCTAATACACTGAACAATATTCTCATAGTTTAAAAACGAAAAGAAAATATTATGTTATTCATGGGAGAATACACATGCCAAAACCGCTCCCTTTCACGTTGCCAGCTTGTCAACCTATTTTTCTTTTTTAATATAAATATTACTTAAATTTAGACTTAAGTTCACATACATGCTCCTAATATATTACTACTATCAATTATGTAGAGCTATTATATATAGGGATGTCAATCGGGCCAATTCATCGGGTTTCGGGTTAATCCTATCGGGTTGTCGGGCTATTCGATGCGGGCTATTTAGGCTAAGTTTTTTTCGGGCTAAAATTTATCGACCCTAACCCTAACCCGTTCGGGCTAGCCCATCGGGCTGGACATTTTACCAAAAATTATTTAACATATATTTCTTTTATCATATTTGACTTAGATCATGTTACATTTAGAGTTGTGCCATTTGATTTGGTTTGTTTTCAAAAAAATGAATTAATTTTATTTTGAAAAAATATTAAATCTAGTGGGTCTTACTACTTTCAGCGACTTTATTAATAATATTGCGAAAAATAAATGATGGACGTAAGGAGTATAAGTAACTTAAAGACTATCCCCTATAACAAATAAATAATCATACATATACAATTAAAATTGTAAAGTATATTATTGGGTAGATTATTATTTTGTGACAAAATTATGGTAACTAGCGCTTAATGAAAAGTGTGTTTCAATTTCTAGATAATGTCGTTATTCTTAATTCTTTTTAAATCTCCAGCCCATCGGGCCGACCCGCAACCCGTTCGGGCTAGCCCATATAACCCGCGGGTTAATCGGTCCAGCCCATGAAGCCCGCTTTAATTTCGGGTCGTAAAAATCCAGCCCTAATCCGCTATATTTTTCGGGTTATTCGGGTCAACCCGTCGGGTTTGGATTGAATTGACATCCATATCTATAAGTAGTTTAACTAGTGGACTCCCTTGATTTATTTATTAAACTAATTAAATTATTTATTAACTTCTAATTTTATTTTTAATTTCTAAATCAACCAAATAATTGAACAAAATAGATTAGGTACTATTTTGAAGAAATAGAAACACTTGGGGTCAAATCGGAAATAACAAAAAATGTTGATTTCGATATTTGAAGAACTGAAGCTTGGGAAAAAAGGCAGCTCACATCAAAATATATATCGTGCTGCTGCTCTGGTGAAGTCTCTAATTCCGATTTTAATCGACATTTTATTGCGGCCAAAAGATACGTTAAGCATCTCGTTTCTCTTGGCAGATCCAGATCTTTATATCAGGTTCATCCGCTTGTTTCTCGCTCCGTTTGTTTGATTTTATCTTATATTTTTAGGTTTTCTGGATGTCTTTTGGTATAATTCATCGTAGTTACCCGTTGATTTTCTTTTCCTCTCCTGTTTTCGTCTGCAAGTTCGATGATTACAGGATATTTGTTGGTATTTGGGTTTCCACCTATTAAATTTTGTCGTTTCGAAATTAGGGCAGAGAAAAAAACTATATATGATGCATAAATATTCGGTGAACCATTGTTAGGAATGCATAAGTTTAGATATCAATTTTGCAGTTTATGAAAGCTGAGCTGTGAGCTCCGTCGAATTGTTACTTTTGATATCTTTGTTACATATGATGTCTCCTGCCATTAATTTTTCATACTAGTTAGACACTGTAAACTGAAACTGGATTTTCTGCAAAGGGATTGATAGAAACATCAGAAATCGGTTTCAGTTGTTGAGAAATGATCTGTTCGTTTAAAGTGATTTCTTAAGTGGTAAAGTAATTTTTGCCTAGTCAAACAATTGGCTCGTTTTAAACCTAGTTGTACCTGATGTCTGATGATAACTTCTCTAATTTATTTCACTTCCAGTTCTCTATGTTATGGTGGTTCAACTCATAAACTGTGTTATACATCTTGAAATCAATATCATAAGTCAGGAATTTGTTAATCTGACCAAGTGTTAAATCTAACTGTTAAAGCATCTTTGTGTAGATTGAAAGATGTCTCGGAGGTATGATAGCCGTACAACAATCTTCTCCCCGGAAGGTCGCCTTTACCAGGTTGAGTATGCGATGGAGGCGATTGGCAATGCAGGGAGTGCCATTGGCATATTGTCTAAAGATGGGGTCATATTGGTTGGTGAAAAGAAAGTGACTTCCAAGCTTCTGCAGACCTCTGCGTCCACTGAGAAAATGTACAAGATTGATGACCATGTTGCTTGTGCTGTGGCTGGAATCATGTCTGATGCCAACATTCTTATCAACACTGCCAGAGTCCAAGCTCAGCGATATGCTTTTGCCTACCAAGAGCCAATGCCAGTTGAACAGCTGGTCCAATCCTTGTGCGACACCAAGCAAGGCTACACTCAATTTGGCGGGCTCCGGCCATTTGGTGTATCTTTCCTTTTTGCAGGTTGGGATAAGAACTATGGTTTTCAGCTCTACATGAGTGATCCGAGTGGAAATTACAGTGGATGGAAGGCTGCAGCTATTGGAGCAAATAATCAGGCTGCTCAATCGATGCTCAAGCAAGACTACAAGGATGAAATAACGAGGGAGGAGGCCATTCAGCTTGCTATTAAGGTGCTTAGTAAGACAATGGACAGCACGAGTCTCACTTCGGAAAAGCTTGAATTGGCTGAGGTCTTCCTCTCTAGTGGAAAAGTCAAGTACCAGGTTTGCTCGCCTGAGGTCCTAACTCAGCTGTTGCTGAAGTCTGGAGTTACTCAACCTGCTGCAGAGGCTTCTTAAGCTTGTATTTCATTTGACCGTAGTGTTTGAACCTGTTTTCTTCTTGTTTAAGAATCTGCCATTGATGAATGTCCCATCTTGAATTCTATCTAAAGATGCAGTTAATGATTTGAACTTTCTTCTTTTTCCCCTCATACTTGATGCTCTATATGATTGCTTAAATTGAGTATATATGGCTGCTTGGCGAAGATGTGCTGCATGAGCTTTTGTTTGTGTTAGCTGAGAAATTGCTTCATGAGCACAATTGTGTATATATTATTGCTAAACGACGTTGGGTTTTTCTTTAGTTACAAACTCGGAAAACAACCATAACGCAGGGCTACTTGGTTAAAAGTTAAAACACACGAGCACTGGAGAAAAATGAAATGTCATACATTCATTTGTTGAAACAATGTTCATTGAGAGGCCTGCTGCTACAACTTGGATAGAACAATAAGAAAGAAATGTGTTTGGTTTATAATTTATTTGAACAAGTTACAATCAACTCTGTCGCTCAGAAGAAAGCCATTCTTGAGCAGCAATCAAGTCGGGTAGCACGATGGCACCTGATTTCCTCCAATTCTGAGCATCTGGGGTTTGAAACCTGTCTAACAATAGAGAGTGCATTCCCACACTCTTTGCAGGCACATAGTCCTTGCGCATGCTGTCTCCGATATGAAGAGCCTCTTCCGGTGCAATGTTGCCCGCCCTCTCCAAGGCTATCTCATACAGTCTTGGGTCGGGCTTCTCCACACCTTCGAGGCCTGAGAATACGCCAAAGTCCCACTCTGATCCCTGGAAGATTTCAAGATTTTGCATCAGATGTCAGAAGTTCATGTTTACTGGAGTACGAATGTACGAGAATAGGACATTTTTATGCAATGGATTTTTTATATCATGCTTTTGGATTTTACCTTATGTAAACCCAATGCTGGAAGGATTACATCTTGATACCTATACTCGGAATTGCTCACTATTCCTACAATAACACCTTTCCCACGAAGCCATCTCAGGAATGGCTGAGAATCTGAAAAGATAGTATATGGGGCAGAGGAACCAAAGGTGGCATATACGCGTCTGAAAATCTTCTCAAATGTTTCTTCATCATAATCGTATCCTGCCTGTAGCATGAGAAACATAAGAAAAACTAGCCATCAATGGCAAGTTGAATGCGTTTCTCCCCTCGGGAGTTAACCAGAAACTGTAATCAAATATCACAACTATCAAAACTGTTATCAACTTTATCTCTTACCCGGACAAAAGAATCCCGAACACACGTCTTCCACCAAACGATGTTGGGTATCTTCTCTGCAAATCCAAAACATGGATGCTTCTTTGCCATCTCTGTATAAGCATGTTTAAAACCTTCGTGTACTCGTTTGTAGTCAGGACAGGGGAGTCCAATTGATTTTGCTGCCATGCAATAGTAGTCACCAAGCTCCCCTTTGTATGCAATTAGCGTGCCAGTAACATCAACCGTTATTAAACGTAACTTAGATAGCATAGACATTTTGAAGAAACCACAGTAGAGCGCTGAAGACCTTGATCAGTTACTCGCAGAATGATGAAAGACCCTGCATCTAGTATCTGTTTGAATGGTTAGAGATGCTTCTTCCATCATGTCGCTTGCACATGAAAGTTATAATGATAATGCTCACAGTAGCCAAACATCATTCATATAGTAAAAAGTCGAAGAAAGACAACAAGATAAAACAGCTTTACAGATTCAAAGGCTTCAAATTGATCCTAAACCTCAGATAGAATATCGGACTTCTTTATCTTGATGGTTAGACTTGAGTTTTCCCCCATTTCTAATCTTTGTTTAAGAATCAATAGAATACGTTATCCTATTCAGTAATAGCCCCTTTTCAGTTTGTTCCTTATAGTGGATCATAAAAGCCCACTCATTACTTTAATCCAATATCAATCATCTACAACTATATGAAAGGGGAGAGCGTGATGAAAAAATCATATACAAAGCAGTCAACTATAGCAATCAATCACTACCAACTCTGTAAAACTTAGATGACGAATCTGAAAAAAATGAACCATCAAATTAGTGTCAGCCAAAATGCTTGGGGGTGACTGCAAACAAGTAAGCAATAACTCTGCCGACATTGACACATTTTCAGATACAACAATGTATATCAACATAAGCCCATTATTGGGGCTTAGTAATTAAGACCATCCATGAAAACTCTGTAATTAAACTCACAAGACTAAAAAACAAAAGAATCAACAACAATGAAACTAGTGAGCTGAAACGAGTGAGTAAGTGGTATTTGAAAAAGTCTATAGCCAAGACTCGAATGTTGGCTTGAGCACATAGCAATATAGAGGAACCAGATAAAGAATTAGTGTTTGTGGTATATATCTGAGATGAAAGCCCCCAAGCATGAGATCAAAGATAATAAAAAATCGAACTTGATGACTTTTGAGATCATCATTTGATGAGATGCAATTACCGATCCAATGTGGTTAATTTACTCATACATTTGAAATTCGGCCCAGTTTGGGAAATTTCGCTCCAATCATATCTAACATTTCAGAAAAGGCACTAGATTGTAATTAACACATATTCATGATTATAAACTGATGAAGTGATTAAACTAACTAGTTGGGGGAGTCAAAATCGAGTACCCATCAAATTTCTACCTCGATCTTTTAAACATCTACATAGAGAGGAGAGAGTTCAACAAAGCAGATGCTCGTTAAAGCAAAGAAAAACTTCGCCAAAAATGGGAAACAAAATTGGAGGGAATAACGAGTTAGAGCATTACCGGAGAGACGGAAGATTGAGCAACTTGGTCTGAATCGGCTTCAATTTCGTAGTGGAGACAAATGATTGACTTAGATAATCTTGCTCAACAAGTATACTTGTAGTTGTGGCTTCCCTTCCTCACCATATTAATACACTCTCCCTCCTCGCACTTGGGATTTCACTAATTATTTGTTTTTATATTCTCGCTCCCTATTTTCTTATCTTTCTATACCTGAGTTGTGAATGCATAAACCATTTCAAACTGCGTGTCGTTTATTGTTTTTATAAACACATACTGCTATATTTATTCTTAAAAATGGAAAACTAAAAGGGGAATTCAATTTGGGAAGGAAGGCGTTAGAATTTAGAAAACCATGGACTTGAGCCTCTGGTTTTCACAAATTCAGCACAGAATCCAAAACCAGATTAATTATTAGATTCTACTGTTTTTGATAATGAAAATAATGCGGGCCAAAAAGGTTCAGAAATCATAACTATGGCCTGACGACCCATTGGGCTACGGCCCAATGTATATTAGTGAGTTACCCAGTTTTGGAGTTCCTCATTTTTTAAACTTAATATATCTATTTATAATTCTAATTCCTAAGATACATGCCACCTAAGCCCCTATTCTCCTCTCCACATGCCACATCACTTTTCCTTATTTATAATTTTTGAGTTTTCCTTATTTATTAGTATTCT
>JAYJMF010000066.1:194975-210466 GCA_036873715.1 Salvia sclarea
CCCACTGAGTACACCAAGTACTCAGCCCAAAATTCTTTCAAATGTTTTCAGGTGATGGCGTCGGCGAGGAGTGAGCGGGCGTTGTTGATGACTGTGCTAGGAGCTATCCCTATATATCTATTTTGTATTATGTTAGCCTATAAGACAATTTTATTAGACCTCTGATAACCTAAACGGTTCTAGGCTGTAAGCTGGATTATGGGTTCGACCCTTATATTTATTATTATATGATAAGACTTCCGCATTTTATCCTCTAATTTATTTTAATTAATAATATTACTGGATAGTCCTTGTTCCATCGTGGCAGTCCGACACGTCATCCGCATAGGGTGGGGTGCCGGGCCGCTACACACATCCCTCACGAGCAACCCCTCTCCGACCTCGCCCGTCTGGTCCTCACCGGATAAATTCGGTGCTGACTCGATTTTTCATTCGCCGGAAAAACAAACCATGTTGTAATTGCAAAAAATTGAAAGTTTGTGTATTTAATTGCAAAGATCCAAAAGTCATATTGTAATTGTAAATTAGAGTAAAGTTCATGATTTAATTCGCAGTTTTCCTTAATTAATAACTAGTAAATATGGTCCTGCGAAATTAATTGAGAAGGACGCTGACTAATTAAGCTCGAGTAGCATAATGATATGTACATATTAATCCTCTTTAATTTGTAATTTTGCACTATTCAAACCAAGTTTGTCATGTGCGTTAAAATCTTATTTGATGAACAAAAGTATCATTAAACTCGGACTACTATATTTATCAAATTAGCCGGATTCAAAAAAATAGATCGAATATTATAATTTAATGGTATTATTCTTTTTTAAATGGACGAATGTAAGCATCAATTTGTTTTAGAAGAAAACAAACATTTATCTATCGGATAATTACTGATCAATGCCCTTTATCATGATATAAAAAATAATTAAGATAGATAGTGGTGGGTGGAGCCATTTTAATTGTTCATTTTTATCTAAAAGAATTTCCTATAGAAAGAAATTAAAGTTGGTCTATATGGTCATAATTGGGCTTACAAAAGTGGGAACCCAATTAAATGCCCCATTAGTGAAATCTAAACTTTTATTTGGAAAAAGCTCAATATATTTAAATATTGAGTAAGGTGGAATTCGTGTGGAATGCACACTCCTTGCTGGTTTTTATATATATAAGAATATTAAAATAACTCCTTTTCAATTTAGTGCTTTCCTCTTCAGCAATCCATTCCTATCGCTATTGGCACTCAATATTTAAAGTGCGTAAATTAGGTGCATCTTCAGTCATGATCGACATACATATATTATTATTACTATTTATTACATATTGTAATAACTTAAGGAAAATAAACTAAAATTATTTGACTCCCAAAAAAGCAAGGAAATCAAGTTACTTTAGAAAGATTTGTTTGTTATTCAAATATTCCGTTTAATTAATTAAAAAACTCTGACGACCATATATATAACTATATCCTAAGTCCTATATAGATGGAACAAATAGCCAATCAGGTTATATTTTTATAGATATAAGATCATTAACTGATTATGTTATAAATTTGTTAATAACTCAGCAATAGTCAAACTGGTATGGATTGACTATATCCAAATAAATTGAAAAGACAAGACAAATACAATTTAAATAAATAAATAAACTCAAAAGCTCTCACTAAATTAAAAAACTTAGCATGTCTCAACTTTGTCATTTAGACTGTGACCTTATTGGGACCAATTAGGTTATAGTTGATACTTAACTAACAAGTTATTTTGAAGTATTATAAACTCACTCATTTATAACAGTGAACATAATTTAAAGAACTGATCACCAAATTATGATTCAATTTAAATATGGATCTTAAATTCCTTGAGAAAAAACATAGTATGACTTAATAATCAAAAAATGCGATCGAGCTCGAGCCTTAAAAATTTGTCCGTTGCATATAACTATTCATTTAAAACAATGGATCGATCAAATAATTATTCAGGCACGAAACTCTTTGTCCTCATAAATATTATGCAGCTTTCATCATGATGTCCCTTCAAAAATTAATTTCTGGTGTAACTGCCTCAAAAATTGCATCACCTTTTATGCTGCAATTCCAGAATTCAAGACTTTTACGGAGAAAAAAGCATTTGGCTCAAGCAGTCAAATGTGTCGTTTACGTAAACTTAGGCTATTTCTATAGTTTTCTAAAAATATCTTTTCTAATTATAAACTGTGTGTATAATTTAGAAAGTGAGAATGCATGTACTAATTATAGTATATATGTTTATATATATTGTCGTATTTATGAAGAGAAATGTTAAGATAATTGGTTACTACTCACATACGTGGGAAGACGTAGAGTTACAAGCAACTTCTCCATATTCTTCTTTTTAAGATTGCAACTCACACACACTTGAACTCACGCACCCAGAATACAAGCAACTTCTTTTAACTCATACATGAATACCCTAATTAAAATGCTCGTGTTAATTATTGTTTTCTTTATACATTACTTGTAACTAAAAATCAGGTGTGAAGACTCAAATTTATAAAAACTATAATAATAAAATTGTTTAATAGTGACATAATTTTAGTTATGACATTAAGAGAGTTGTTATAAAATTTATTACATTTAACTTATAAGTTACGTTCACAAATGCATGCATCCATATAAAAATATAAGCAAGCTAGTTTAGTTGCATTTTTATTCTTGTGAAATGTATAAAAATTAACTAGATACTCATTACAAGATATTGTCACAATCTTATTTAGTGGCATTTATAAGTCTCAAAAATACCTTCAAAATCATTTCACTACTAGAAAATTTTGTTGCAGCTAGCGAAGGTTTAGTCGTGGGAGTGAAACATGGGACATTTTGCCTTTGGAGAAGAAAGTTCGTGAATACATACAATGAATTTGTGCATGTAGTGTATGACATCTGTAATTAATACTAGTATATAGTTTTATTTTGTAAGAAAAGACAAATGACATTAGCTTGAGTTGGTATTCTATAAATAACCATTTCATGGAGGCGTGTGTCCACCACACTCCTTTGCTTACTCCATTACAAGTTACAACAGAAACCTTCTTCTACTTTTTCCTCCATGGCTAATTCCACTCAAAACCCCAACGGCAAGCTCCCCCTCCCCGCCTCGACGCCTCCGGCCCTCGACGTGGAGCAAGACCAAGAATTCGACTACTCAAAGCGGTCGCAGTGGCTCCGCGCGGCCGTGCTGGGGGCGAACGACGGGCTGGTGTCGACGGCGTCGCTGATGATGGGAGTGGGGGCGGTGAAGCAGGACATCAAGGCCATGATCCTCACGGGCTTCGCCGGCCTCGTCGCCGGCGCCTGCTCCATGGCCATCGGGGAGTTCGTCTCCGTCTACTCCCAGCGCGACATCGAGCTCTCCCAGATCAAGAGGGACAAGAAGCGTGCCGGATTCGACGCCGGAGGAGATGAGGAGGCTTTGCCCAACCCGATGCAGGCGGCGGCGGCGTCCGCGCTGGCCTTCTCGGTTGGGGCGATGGTGCCGCTGCTGGCGGCGTGCTTCATAAGGGAGTATAAAGTGAGGGTGGCGGCGGTGGTGGCGGCGGTCACGGTGGCGCTGGTGGCGTTCGGCTGGCTCGGGGCGGTGCTCGGGAAGGCGCCGGTGGTCAAGTCGGCGGCGAGGGTTTTGATCGGAGGCTGGCTCGCTATGGTTGTCACGTTTGGACTTACTAAATTGATTGGATCTAAGGGTTTGTAAAATATGCTACTACAATTTTAATCAATTGTATCAAAATGTTTTAAGTGAGAAGTATGTGATTAATTTTCTTTAACTCTTCGCTTTATAATTAATATGGTTGAGCAAAGGAATTCGATTCTGTTATTAATTTTTTATGTTTTTTTAACAAAAAGACATGATACAGCATATCATAATATCGTGGGATATTGAATAAATTATTACCCTAGAGATTGCCCTTGTAGAGAAAAATGCATGCATAAATATAAGGTTTACAATCGTAGTCGATACAAAGTATGACTGTACTAATTAACGCATATATACTGTGATTTCTCTTACCATATAAGTAATTAATTGATTTCACATAAATGTTACAACTAAAAAAACGATAGTTTCAAATTCGTAATCTATCTATGGCTACCCACTACAATTTTCATAAAGAAACAATAGTCTTTAGAATCTTTACTAGTATTAATATACTACGGTTATAATCCGTAGCTAATTAATTTGTCAAATTCGTAGTCTATTTTTGACATCCTACAAAAATTTTGTAATAAAACCATAATATATATTAGTATTAATAGACTACATGCTCCAAACTGTTACAAATATATTACATAATCTTTTTTTCAATAATAATACGCACAGTAACAAAATTAATATAAATTGAAATAAATCAAATTAAATAAAATGGATATACCATCGACACTCAGGTGGTATATTTTCATTAATTGGCTCGACTAAAGTTAGTGATCTTCAGCCACATTATCATCAAATCAAAAAACAATTAATGCTTGAGGTTTTCATCATAAGTTTATTATTATATTAAGTTGCCGATCAAGTGTCAATTTTGGGCTGTTTTGTAGAAAATTCACGAAAAAGCTGTAGAGAATAAAAGTGATATATATATATTATGACTTGGAATTCTGGGAAACTGAATTACTTGAATTGAAGGACAAATTGGGACCGTTATTAACAGAATAAAGATACGATAGGCTCGTGATATTTTGCAACAACTTGAAGAACCAAAAGTTTCTTTATTTTACGTCCAATTAAGTTGCCTCAAGCCATATATAATTATCTTTTTTAAAAGGAAACCAAATATTATTTATATAATATGAAATGCCAGACAAAGCAAAAGTGGTGTGAGCCATAGTGGAAACCAATTTTCCACGTAACAAAACTTGAGAAAGAAACGCGACGTGACTACGACCAATAAACTTCATCTTTTCATATCTATGCGACATCTTAATTAAATGTTTTTAGATTAGATTAGATTTTACATTTTACAATCATCTCATCAAATCGAAATTTTTCTTCTTGGTCTCGTCGGGTAAATACCACCTATAAAACAAATTGAATTATCCATTTTCTGATTATTTGGTTTATTTGATTTCACGTGCCAATAATTCATAATAATTAAAGAATTCTCCTATTACAGTATTTAAATTTAAAAGTCTTCAAGTTCCTTTTATTGATGAAAAATGATAATAAAGCACGAAATCATGGTACTATATATAGATATAGTTACTAATTAATTTTAAAACCACATAAAAATTACCATATTATTTTCTTCCGTTTTTATTTTTCTATAACCAAAAGTAAATATTATTGCATATCAGAAAAAGCTTGTTTCTCATGTTACTAAGATCAAATCACACTAGCTACCAAACTAGCTTTATCAGCAAAAAAAATCGTTATTTTCATTGGTAAATCAAATTTTGGGGATATTGCAATTATGGTCTGTGGATTAAAAATATATGTGCATTTATAATTATAAAAGTCGTGTTAAAATTACACATCCAATAAGTCTATCTTACTTTGTTGCAATCACTTTCTACGTTGTGATATCTATAAGGCATGCACCTCAAGAGCAAATCTAAGAGCCATTAATTTGCTACACTGAGCAAGTACGTTTTTTTTTTTTTTTGTTGCTTTCTTTCACTTTCTTTTGTTTTTTCTTTTGTCCTTCTCTTTTTTTTTATTTGAGAAAGGTTTTGAACAAAATTGCCTCGGCGGTTGTTCCCTCCAAAAAAAAAATGCGTTCACTTATTCTCTCTTTCGTCCGTTTACCATAAGCGTTCATGACTTTGCTAATATGGGAATTGACCCTACATAACATAAACCTCTCACAACTCACATGTTATGGGTCACTTTATTCACTAATTTTACATTCAATGCAATTTTTAAAATACATGTAACTAAATATTGTGAATGTTTTTCAGAAAGGGGGAATATTGTTATCAATGATTATTTCCAATAGAAATAAAATTTTAATTTAAATACACGTATGTTTTTAAATTTATACAATCACAACATGCACATCTTATTTAGAATGTTGTAGAAGATAGTTAATAGAATTGTGACGAATCATCCATCCTTTCTAGTTCACTCTAAGCATGTTGAGGTTACACTTCAATCAAATTTACTATCGTCCTACCTGGAAAATCAAATCGTACTGAAAATAATTAGTATTTATTTTGATTTTTCGATTTAATTTCGATTTCACT
This sequence comes from Salvia sclarea, assembly GCA_036873715.1. NCBI lineage: Eukaryota > Viridiplantae > Streptophyta > Magnoliopsida > Lamiales > Lamiaceae > Salvia > Salvia sclarea. The sequence goes on from JAYJMF010000066.1 coordinate 201,181, forward strand.
CATTCCATATATAAGAGACATGAATGCGAATTTCAAGTCCTTTATATTAAACTCAAAAGGAAAACAATAATAAACGAACTTGCCCAACTTTATAGTATAAACTGAAAAATAGTACTTTCCTAGAGATGCATAAAAGATTTACTATAAATATATTTTTATATATTATATATCATCTTCTACTATCGGCAAATCAAATTACCCATAAGTCGATGCTCTAAAAGTTTGAAGAAAATAAATAAATAACCAAAGTCAATCCATTACTAATTTATTAACAGATCGCATTCGTCGCCAGACTTCTGCTCCACTATACAAGGAATTAAGGGAACAATATATTCTCGCTTCAAATAAAAATAAGGGAAACAAATACACAGATCAATTTATTGAATTTTGAATCTCTAATTCTACTGCCATAGCCTACATTAGTTTTCTGGCAATTACCTGTTTCGCTGCTGAATTAGTTGTAAAATCATATAAATGTAAGCATATTCGAAACGCTTAGACAATGGAAATATTTTTACTTTTTATTTTGTGGTACGTTTTTGGTTGATTTGGAATTTTTCTTGTTAATTATGTGATGCAGGGATGAAGCTGTGGATCAAAAGAGGGCTCTCGAGGACTCGTGCAAATCCAAATGCACAAAGCCTTATGTTGAATACAAGGTGCTCGATGAAATGTTTTGAAGCTCTAACATTTTCAATTGGAGTCACTTTCTTAAAATTTTCTTGAGTTATCTGTCTATGTAGATGATTTGTACATATGTTTAGAATTATTTTGGAGCAATTAGCCAATGCCTTATATAAGAGTGATGACTAATTGAAGACACTTTTGTGATGAATCATTCAAAGAATTTGGGATGTGTAGAAAATGTGTTTGTGTAGATGTGCCTAATCATCATTTAAATTCATTTCTAAATCCATAGCATGCTTCTCTTTATGTCTCATCATCTTTCCTGAGTAAGGAATATAAGTAACCCTCATGGATCATTTAAGGATTTTGATCAACCTTAAATCAGCTTTTAATCACAAAAAATGTAGTATAGAACAAGCAATTGAAGTGATCTTTAATGAGCATGTATCAAGTAAATCAATTATGAGAAGAAGAGGAGAAAGGCATTGATTGAGTTGTATCCTTGTCACTTACCCACTTCGAGTAATGCTGTCATGAGATGATGGGACACAACCTCTGTAATAGTAGAGGTGAAATTACACTTAGAGATTTTAGTGATTTGCAGACTTTATGTATGATTCATCCTAGCATTTAGGTCAATTCACAAGAAATAATTACTGCAAACTTTTCTTTAGCCGATCATGGTTACACAGACTAATGTTTGCTTTGTCGTGCTCGCAGCAATGTGTTAAGAGAGTTGAAGGTGATGACTCTGGACAGAAGCACTGCACGGGGCAATACTTCGACTACTGGTCATGTGTCGACAAATGTGTAAGTTCTGTGAATTCTGATGTTTCAAACGACAACTGTTAACGATCCATGCTCTCTGATGGCGTTTTCTGGATGTAGGTTGCACCGAAGCTCTTTCAGGAGCTGAAATGAGTGGATTGTTAACGTCGCTGTTTCTCTCCGTTGATCTTCTTCTGATGTAGATTGCACCAAATGGCATTTTTGTTCCAAAATAAGTTTGGTGCATTTTAGAGTCATGAAAATAATAATTGGATCGACCATCAGTTTCTTTGAGCACAACATGATGTCTTAGTGCTAGTAGCTTTCAAAATTTGATGGATATGACTATATGAGCTGTGCTACGAAAAGATTCAAAGAATTTGATGGGATTCACATGCATTATAACTAAATGCTTTGTTTCCAAACATACTTGAAGTATGAGTAAGCTTCTTAATTAGTTGTAAACGACACCAAAATGGGAATGGGATGATGGGTAGGGGGTGATTGTAATGCTTATAATCTTGATTGGTTTTAAAAACATTTATAATTAGTGTTAATCAAGATTATGATCACTAAATTCGTAAGCATTGACTCTGCGTGATGGAAACATATGATTGAGTATTTTAAAGGATTAGATAATTAAATAAGTCCAGATTTAATCAATATCCATAAGTAAATAATAAATTAGTCTATATAACTATTCTCAATCTATAGAATAATCCAATAAACACTAAAATCGTGTCGGCTCGGCCAAAAAACATAACTCTATAAATATTGGGTTGGGCTGCCAAGATCTATTGAGCCCAATTGACCTCGACCAACCCGGAAATTTTTTAATTAGAATTGGGCCAACTTTTCTTTTTCCTTTTCTTTTGTGAAAGGGTTGTTGGATCAATTTGAATGTAGTTTGGGTTCAACTGAACTTGACTTGACTGAAGAATAGCAAACTGCTTTCTTAGCAATTTAGAAATGTAAATTTACTAAATCAGCATAATCGTTTGGTTCGGATTTGGACCTGACAGAAATAGTATAGAGTTTTCTTTTCTTTCTTTCTTCTCTTTTGGAAAGTAAATTTTGCTTTATTATCTAATCTAAAGATAATGTCTGACTTTATTAGGCAGTGGCTTGTTTGCTGCCACTTGCTAATAAATAAACCACCAATTACGATTGAGTTTAACTCGATCTTTACATCTTTTTCAAAAAAAATTGAGATAGTTCTAAGTTAGACCATAATATGTTCAACGATTTGATATTAAATACTAAATATTGAATATTCATTTTCTTTGGTCGCTCTTCAAATCTTTCCACATCCATTTCATTTCATTACAATATGATACTATATATTTTAAAATAAAAGTTACCTTTTCCACTACGTTGTGTTACTAAAGTTTGGCCACCAACCACCTTCAAAATTTATGAGTTACCTTTCAAGCTAAGATTTTGAAATAGTATTGCGCATATCACAATTTCTGACTTTTCACTCAATCGTTTATTAAAATTAAACTATTATTAGTAGTTGCTCAAGCGCACCGCAGCAGATATATCAGTCTAATAGATTTCCGAATTATTTTTTAAATCAATATTTTATTTCACTAACTTTATGTATAAGTGTTCATGATTTACGAAACAGAACGAAATTAACATTCCAAACTACACCACAGGTGTTGGTAATCATATCTAACATGGAATTCAAAAACATATCATGTTAAATAGAATAGAGAGCATTTCTTACCCTTACAAGGGACATAGTCAGGAATATTGTTCAGAGGGGAGCTAAAATAAAAAAAAAATAATTATAATTATGCTAATACAAAAAAATCTAAAAAATAAAATTATGGTGCAAAATAAACAAAAAGAATGCCATGGGTGCTTGGACTTTCCCTGGCTCTGCCCTGCTTGTCACGATTGTTTTCAAATTCAAAACATTTTTCTCTTACTTCAAAGAAAAAAATATATCAAAACCAAAACCTTAAAAACCTAGCGATTTCTAAGGGGAAAGTACAATTTTGGACCTGAATTACGGACCACTCTATTCAAATCTAAAGTCGTCTACATGTTCAAACTCATTTTATTTCACAAAATTAAGAAACGACGATAAATAATTTTCTTATTTACAGCTAAACTAAGTCGCTTGGACGACTAATATTTAAAAGAAAACCGGTCAAAACATGTGTGTGTTGGCATAGTGGTAGGAGGTTAATGCCCGGGGCCAAAGGTTTCGGATTCGAGTCCTCCGTGACGCGGCCTTTAAAATTTCTGCATTTATTTATAAAAAAAACCGGTCAAAACATTGAGTCAAAACTAAACTTAAACTAACTTAGATTTTTGGACCACTAATGTTTAAAAGGAAACCAGTCAAAATATTGAATCAGTTCTAAATTTGAACTATATTAGATTGGGAAAATGTTCAATTTCTCCCCTAAGGTATGTTTGAAAAAGTAATTATCCCCTAAGGTATGTTTTGGGTCAATTAAGTCCCCAACGTTTCTAATTGTGAGCAAATTGCACCCTTGCGACTAATACCGTTAACAATTTCGTTAATAGATAACGTTAAGAGGTTTATTGGGCCTAACCAAAAACGTCAGAGAGGTATTTGTGTCAATTACGTATTAATTTAAAAAATATTGAACATTAATTTGATGTGAATATTCATATTTTGCTAGATTCGAGTTCTAGTTAAACCTAACCTAATTAAATTTATATTTTCATTTAGAAAAATGAACTTGAATAAAAAAAGGCCAAAAGTATTTTAAAAAATCCTCAAACCTTCCCAAACATTGCTCATCGAAATATGCAGAATTCTCGGATAAGAACATTAATACTCAAGAATCTTAATATCTTTCGCCTCCAAAAAAAGTAATTAGGTTAGGTTTTACAATACTTTTACCTTTTTTATTCAATTTCATTTTTTTAATGAAAACATAAATTTAATTAGGTTAGGTTTTAGCTAAAATTCGAATCTAGCTAAATATGAATATTCACATTAATTAATGTTCAATATTTTTTAAATTAATTTGTAATTGACACAAACATAATGTTTGATAATTTAGTAAACTTATTTATTTAATAGTTTTTTAAAATATATATTTATTTATTTAATATTTTTTATAATTTTTATATAAAGAACAATTACCTCCCTAACGTTTTTGGTTAGGCCCAAAAAACCCCTTAACGTTAATATATTAACGGAATTGTTAACGGTATTAATCGCAAGGGGACAATTTGCTCATATTTAGAAACGTTGGGGACTTAATTGGCCCAAAACATACGTTAGGAGGATAATTGTTTTTTCAAACATACCCTAGGGAGGAAATTGAACCTTTTCCCTATTTTTATCTTCATTTTATAGCACTTTGCACTTTTTTCACTCTCTCCTAATTTTCGTGCCTAAAGGACATTTTTAATGGGACAGAGGGAACACTTAAAATACTTAAATCCAGCCCACAACTCGTCAGATCAAAGTCTTCACTGCCATGAAATCTATGGTTATAAAAATTTAATTTTCATTTTGTGTGGACCCAACACTTGTATGAAAGCCCTAGCTTCACACTACTTTTTCCTCCGGTCGATCGGTATCCACAAATAAAAAAAATATCTAATCTGCATATGGATTGTCTTGTCAAACTATTGCCGCAGAAATTAGTATTACTAGTAAATTTTATCATTAAGATTTAAGAAGAAGGTGACAAGAAAAGACGTCCCATAATCCTTCACTAGAGACAGGTGCGGAGCCAGATTTTTGGTCGGGGGGCCAAAATTATACGGGAGTTTGGGGCGGTAGCCCCCAAATCGAATTTTTGATAAATATTTGCGTTAGGCCGGCCTAACGTTAGACCAATTGTTTGCCGCTCCTATTCTAAGCCATGAGTCAAGCGAGGGGGAGCCGAAGGCGAACCTGGAGCGAACCGTAAAAGCATAATTGTTGCCGGCCTCATTATCTATATATTAATTATCGAAGATGAAGGCGGAGCCGATTATTGTTTGCCGGCCCCTATTATCGTTGCCGGTCTCATTATTTATGTATTAATTGGGCCGGGCCTAACGTTAGGCTGGCCTAACGTAAATGTACCTCCGAATTTTTTGGGCCCAAGTATTCTATATTCTAAAAAATAATTTTGAAAACCTAAGCTTTTACATACTTTTAAAAATATGAGATTTTATATAAATAATATTTTTACATGATTTTTTAAACAATCTTTTCATCATCTACAAATTTGAATGGAAATCATATCACATATATCCCATATTGATATCTTTTTATATAAATAACATTTTATACATTTCAATATTATGAATGTTTCTTTATAAAATTTAATTTTTATTCTCACAACAAATTTGTCTACAATAAATTGTAATTGTAATCCGAACTCAACCATATGAATTTTTTTTTATAATAAAAAAACCATATGAAAAATTTATTTTATCAATATAAACAAAGCTAGCAAAAAATTTATATTTCTTCTAAAAAAAGCAACAAGAACTAAATTTAGAATTGGGAGAGAAAAATGATAAATTTATGAAAAATTATAAAATTAAACTTAGTTTTCTTAAAATAAATTTTTATATTTTAAAATAATAGTTATAATTATAATACTATATATACAATTTTTTTGCAAAAACCCCCGGGCCCCGCCACTGACTAGAGATACTCGGGAGTTCATCGATCGCGCAGATGTCGGCTAAAGTCAAATTTCCCGATGAACAGAAAAAATAGATAAATAACAATAATAATAAATTCCCCACATATGGCCAAGAAGTGAAGCGCAGCACGCCTCTTCAGCTTGTTATATTATAAACATACTACAAATTAAATCCCAATTGAGTTTTTCTATAAATAGGAAATAGTGGAAAAAACCACAATCTTCCAGAAATGGTTTCCTGCAGAAGAACTGTTATGGCGGTTTTGTTATTTATTATGGCTCTTCTCATTTCCTCACAAATTGCAGGCGCTCGACAACTCAATAGAGTAGCATGTAAGCACTTTCTCCTCTTTTTTCTTGTTGGTGAGTGCTCTGGATTATGCTCATTTAGGTTCTTAATTTTTAGCTCATCTAATTAAACTCTTAAACAATTGAAAATAGGAGCAACGGGGTAGAGGGTGTAGATGACATACTTGAATGTTTTACCTAGGCCACAATTTCATACTAGATTTTAGTTTTGAATGATATTTTGTTAAATCTTCAAGTATATATTATTCTCAAATAAATAAAATAAGAAAATAAAAATATGAAAAAAGAGGTGGGAGGGTGGAGGAGGGATGTTGTGTTTGTGAGTAGTTTTTATTCAATTAAAAGCGGTGTTAATTTGTGGTTAATTGCAGCTGAGAACATAATGGGAAGCGATGCACGTTTCGAGTGCCCGAATGGGTGTTGTGGTGTTGCCACCCCATACTGCCGCTGCTGCCCTTAACTTTATCATATGTATTAGTATATATAAACCATTTATGTTTATGTTTTGTTTCTTCCAATTATAAACAAAAGATGTATTTTCTGCAGGAAATCTAAACGTTCTGCGCTTCAATCTTTATTTATTAATAATAATAATAATAAAACATATAAGGCCTCATTTGTTTCAAAATATGAGATAAAACGTCAAATATTTAATTAAGATGTTTTTTTACCGTATCATGCATGTTTGCTTAAGGTAGAATGGTGAAATTATTGTACTTGAGTCCAATAACAAATTAAATTGTTTGGGATAGTTTTATTTGAGCCTTATATATTTTATCAATGAGACACATTTATGTTAGGCCGGCTTAACGTTAGGTCCGACACAATTTATATATAAATAATGAGACCGGCAACAATAATAAGGGGCAACAAACAACAAACGGCCCCGCCTTTGGCTTCGATAATTAATATATAGATAATGTGACCGGCAACAATTATGCTTTTTCGGCTCGCTCCGGGTTCGCCTTCGGCTCCCCCTCACTCGACTCATGGCTTAGAATAGGATTGACAAACAATTCGCCTAATGTTAGGCCGGCCTAACGCAAATATTTGTCTTTATCGGGAACTTTAAAATTTTGAAATTAATAAAATATTAAAGGAGAAGCGTCCTCCTAGTTGGAATGCGCAACTTCGTGGATTACCGCATTTGATCGGTTGGGATCCTCTATCCCCAATTCTTTGTGTGATTACCGTATTTGACCGGTTTGGATCCTCTGTCCCCAATTCTTTTGTGTGCCACTATGTGCCGCTATGAATTTCGATAGTTTTAATAACTTTTTTTTATAAAATAAAAATTTATTATTACATAATATATCATGGCTAATATTTATAGCAAAAATGATTTTGGAATATTTAGATTAAAAAGTACTTATTTTGGTTGATTATTCCAAAATCACGGTATATGGTTTTTTAAAATTCTAGTATCATTATTTTGCTATAAATATTAGTCATAATATATTATGTAATAATATATTTATATTTTATGTAAAAAAAAAGTTGTTAAAACTATCGAAATTCGAAGTGGCACACGGTGGCACACAAATAATTGGGGACAGAGGATCCCATCCGGCATTCGACCACCTAATTGTATTATTTTACAACTCTAAAACAACTCCATTTGGTAAATTTCCTATCAAATGCTGCAAGTCTAAGACGGTGTAACTGTGCTATAAGGCTCCGTTATCTTTGATGGAAAATTTATCATGGGAAAATGAGGGAAAAGAGAACATTTGCCCTTTAAATTTTTCCTTCTTTTCTATCTTCTTATCTAAAAAAAGAAATTTTACTCTTTCTTTCTCCTCCTTTTCATTCAAATGGAAGGATAATATTATCCCACTTGCAAGGAGTAAAAAATATTATCCTTCCATTGGAGTGAAAAGGAGGAGGAAGAATAAAACTCATTTTTTTAGATAAAGAGATGAAAAAGAAGGAAAAATTTAAAGGGTGAATGTTCTCTTTTTCCTCATTTTCCCATGATAATTTTTCCATCAAAGAGAACGGAGCCTAAGAGTAATAACATATCCTTGATTTATAAAACAACAAAAGATAAGCATGAGTAACTAGAGTACTAGACTCATGTTGAATATCCAATCTGTAGTATAATCATCCAATTGCATGATTATGTATCAGCTCAAATTTGAACGAGTTATTACTCATTAATCAAATTTTAATCCATAATACAAATTTATAAATTAAATTACTGTCATCAAAGTTAATTTTTATCTCAATTGCCCTAAGATTAATTGAGTCAGATTTCTATTCGCCGGAAAAAGGCGTGATTTAATATATATAATTGCGAAGATTCAAAAATTATATATATAATTGCATATTGAGGTATAATTCATGATTTAATATTAAGTTTTTCTTATATTTTAATAAGATATAGAATTGGATATGAGAATAATTGCAAATAAATCACAAACTAATCCTCCATGTTGCAATTGCCAATTTCAAATCTTTTTAATCTTTTGCTCAATTGGGGGCTTCTTCAATTTTTCCAACGATAAGAAGAATGCCATAGGCACCAGCATGAACTACAATGGATCAGAAAGTTACACGTTGCCATTTTGACTTAGACAACGTTGTTATCGATCAATTTTACATAATATAAATGCAAAATTTTATAGTTCAATTACTGCTGAGTTTTTTTAGACATGAAATAACATTTGTTTTACTCCAAAATTTTAGTTACATTGAAATCTGTTATCTTTTCGATCGCGAAAAAATTGGGGAAACTCCCAAGTACAAAAATTAAACTAATCTGGCATTTATTTGCAAAAGCATGAAAGTGAAGTCAAATTTACAGAATAAAGATAAGTTCCTAAATTATTTTGCACCTACTCCTATATATATAAAATTGAACCTCCCTATATATATATATATATATATATAGGGGTGGGCTAAAATAAAACCCTCCTTAAAATAAGAACTACGAACCAATT
>JAYJMF010000066.1:210566-225963 GCA_036873715.1 Salvia sclarea
AGAGTAAAATTCTTTTTCTTAGACAAGGGGATGGAAAAGAAGGGAAAATTTAAAGGCAAAATGTTTTCTTATCCCTCCTTTTCACATGATAATTTTCCATCAAAGAGAACGCAACCTAATTCGTTGTGCAGACCACAGAAGCTTTAACTCAGATCACAACATATGGGAATGGGAGAACATATATGAACTCCTTACACACAATACATCCTCGGAAAAAATAAATTAAGCTATTAAAAAAAATCTTTTTATGTTCTTATTTTCTGAGACAATGAATCTTAATAAATACCCTTCAATGTGAATCTGCTAGTGCAATACCGGAAAAGTATTTTGAGCCAAACAGACGTGCTTAGGTATTTCCAATCTGCATGTGGTTTCAATTGAAACACTCGTCAAAATTGTATGATAATGTTTATGAAAAAGGTTAAATTTCCCCCTAAGCTATGTTGGAAAAGCAATTACCTCTCTAACATATGTTTTGGGCCAATTAAATTTCCAACGTTTTTAATTGTGAGCAAATTGCACCATTGCGACTAACACCATTAACAATACCGTTAATAGATAACGTTAAGGGGTTTTTTGGGCCTAATAAAAAACGTTAGGGAGGTATTTATTTTTAATATAAAAATTATAAAAATATTGAATAAATAAATTTATTTATTTTAAAAATATTAAATAAATAAATTTACTAAATATCAAACATTGTATTTGTGCCAATTACAAATTAATTTAAAAAATATTGAACGTTAATTTGATGTGATTATTCATATTTTGCTAGATTCGAAATCTAGCTAAATCGTAACTTAATTAAATTTATATTTTGATTTAGAAAAATGAACTGAATAAAAAATGGCCAAAAGTATTTTAAAAAATCCAAATCAAACCTTGCCAAACGCCGCTCATCGAAATATGCAGAATTCTCGGATAAGAACATTAATACTTAAGAATCTTAATATCTTTCGCCTCCAAAAAAATAATTAGGTTAGGTTTTACAATACTTTTGGCTTTTTTATTCAATTTCATTTTTTTTTAATGAAAACATGAATTTAATTAGGTTAGTTTTAGCTAAAACTCGAATCTAACTAAATATGAATATTCACATCAATTAATGATCAATATTTTTTAAATTAATTTGTAATTGACACAAACATAATGTTTGATAATTTAGTAAATTTATTTATTTAATAGTTTTTTTTAAATATATTTATTTATTTATTTAATATTTTTTTATAATTTTTAAATACCTCCCTAACGTTTTTAGTTAGGCCCAAAAAATCCCTTAACGTTATCTATTAACGGAATTGTTAACGGTGTTAGTCGCAATCGGGCAATTTGCTCATATTTAAAAACGTTGGGGACTTAATTGGCCCAAAACATACGTCAAAAGGGTAATTACTTTTTCAAACATACCCTAGGAGGAAATAGAACATTTACCCTATTAGATTTATGAGATCCGTGTGCGAACAACTCAAATGTAGTCTAAACTTTAAATGACTAATAATTTAAGTCCAAAATTGTACATATCCCAATTTTCAACAATACTCCCTCCAGTTTTTTATATAAGTCGTTCTAGTACTTTTTTTTAATATGTGCAATTTATATGAAGTATGCAAATATGCAATATAAAGTATGGTTCAAAAGCTAACCTAGCCAAACAAATACAAAAGCTGGTAAAATTAGACTAGTCAGTTAAGATACAGTAGTTAAATCTAACACTTGAATAAAATTCAGGGCCCCAATTTCACTTTATAATAATTCTATTGTTCTCAATAAAAACTTTTGAATCTTAGAGATAAAACAAAGGCAGAGAAGCAGCAATTGCAATAAATCCATTCCATTTCAAACATGATAGCGGAGAAAGAGATGTAAAATGTTTTCGAGTGCCAGCCAAAATATTACAGTGCTGAGGTACAAAGACTTCTACTGAAACATGACAATAAAAAAATAAAATAAAAAAGAAATAGAAAAGATAAATATACTCTAGACATGCCAAACCTGGGCTAAGACCTTAGGAAACGCTTCATAAGCTCAAAACTGCAATCCAACTCACACTGCATCCAAACTTTAGTCGACACGAAAAACTTAAAGACGCCACGATCAACAGCTTAAAAGCACTTTCTGTGAACAATGGCAGGACCAGATTCATCATACTCACCCTTCGCTATCCACATCTGCACAGTTATTGAAAGCAAAAAATCAGAGTGAAAACAGATGAGGCAGACTTATGTAGTAAAATCTGAAGTGGCGATATACAGTGAGCAGGAAAAGATTTTGCAAAAGAACCGTAGTTACCTGCTGGAAAGTACTGAGGGATGCTAGGATTGATCCTCCAATCCAGACACTGTACTTCCTCTCGGGAGGTGCGACCACCTTGATCTTCATGCTGCTCGGAGCAAGAGCCGTTATTTCCTTGCTCATACGATCAGCAATGCCAGGGAACATGGTTGATCCACCACTGAGCACGATGTTTCCATAGAGGTCCTTCCTGATATCCACATCACATTTCATGATAGAGTTATAGGTTGTTTCGTGAATTCCAGCAGCTTCCATTCCAATCAGTGATGGCTGGAACAACACTTCTGGGCAACGGAACCTTTCAGCACCAATCGTAATAACTTGTCCATCAGGAAGCTCATAGCTCTTCTCCACCGAAGAGCTGTTTTTCGATGCCTCTGTTTCCTGCTCGAAATCAAGTGCAACATATGCGAGCTTCTCCTTCACATCACGGACAATTTCCCGCTCCGCAGTTGTGGTGAACATGTAACCTCTCTCAGTCAGTATCTTCATCAGATAGTCGGTGAGATCCCGACCAGCAAGATCCAATCTCAAAATAGCATGGGGAAGAGCATAACCTTCATAAATAGGAACTGTGTGGCTCACACCATCACCAGAGTCGAGCACGATACCTGTTCAAGAGAGATTTAAATTAGACCAAGTGAAAAGAGGGGATCAATTTCAATAACTTGCATCTCTTGACGTCATTGGATGAATACCTGTTGTACGACCACTAGCATACAGTGAGAGGACGGCCTGGATAGCAACATACATGGCCGGCACATTGAAGGTCTCAAACATGATTTGAGTCATTTTCTCTCTGTTCGCCTTGGGGTTGAGAGGTGCCTCAGTAAGCAGAACAGGGTGCTCTTCAGGAGCAACACGAAGCTCATTGTAAAATGTGTGGTGCCAAATCTTCTCCATGTCGTCCCAGTTGCTCACTATACCATGCTCAATGGGGTACTTCAAGGTGAGAATACCTCTTTTAGACTGAGCTTCATCCCCTACATAAGCATCCTTTTGACCCATCCCAACCATCACTCCTGTATGCCGAGGTCGACCAACAATGCTAGGGAAAACAGCCCTTGGAGCGTCATCACCAGCGAAGCCAGCCTGCAGCATTAAACATTGAGGGGCCAATTAAGCAAGCTAATACCTATGCTAACTCTGAGCTAGATATATACAAAATAATAAAACAAATGATGGCTCACCTTGACCATTCCGGTACCATTGTCAACAACAAGGGGTTGAATATCCTCTCCGTCCGCCATCTCGACTTAATACTGTAAAATACAGGGCGTCAATGCGATGATTTTGCTAAAAAAACAAGTAACATAAAACATACAAAAACTTCCAAATGCGATAGGGCAACGAAATAGCACACTCAGTAAAACGAGAATATGAGAAAATGCAAATCAGCCGAATTCACCCATCACCAATTGCACTAACAAGTAATAAGTTGTTTTATTTATAAAAACTCAAATCTATTTTTCTCAGCACGTCTCAGAAATGAATACAAAGACATTCTTCAATAAAATAACAGTCATGATGAGGAAAAAATTCTCAAACATCAAATAAAAAATCTCATATAATTAACGATATTCTAAATTAAGAAAACAAGGAAAATCATTTGGACAAAGACACAATCATAAACTCAGACTCGCCTTCCAAGTTCCAACAAACAATCATTTTAAGAAAATCTCATTACTTAATCTGCTGCTCGGAAAACAAACACCAACCACTTATTCAATAACTACAGATCGGAATTCTTACGAGATTCCGCGTCAGTCAAATCAAAATAAAGCGAGTAAATTCATAGATTTAGCGCAAAATAAACATCAAAAGGCACACGCAAAGGCAACATGCGACGATAACGCAAATCAATAGATCGAACACAATTAACTGTAAACAAAAAGGATCAACTCGAAGATATTACAAATTTAGTTTTGTAACTCACCTCCGATCTGCTAGCGAAGGTTCGAGAAATGAAGTTTTTTGAATACGTAACTGAGACTGAGGGCACTAGAAATAAGCGAGCTGAATATTTTAAGAGAAAGACTGGCAGAGAGAATTTCGGGGAGTGTGAGAATGTTGCTATATATTCGGGTTCAAATGCGTTTGGAAAATGAAATGAAATGAAGTTGAAATGCAAATGCAAGTGTAAATGAGAATTCACGTTACTTGCTTAGGAACAACCTGCATTAGGTTTAAATTACTTTTTAACCCCTTATAATTAAATTAATTCATGATACTTTTGTTAAAACTTAATAAATAAGATTTATATGCAATAGCCCTATAAACTAATGTTGTTACTATTGAAATCCAGTTCATGTAACTAGGGGTGATCACGGTTCGATGAATCGGCCGTTTTTCATACGAAAAATCGACAATATGATTTTCTATCAGTTTGCTTAACCGTAAAAAAATTGAAGAATAAAGATCAAAAACCATGATATCGGTTAACCTAAAAATTAATTTGGTTAACTGTCTACACAACGATTAACCATTCGAAAATAATGTTATAATTTTTTATAATATTTTTCTTTTTAGAAAATACACAAAGTAATTCAAACATAAGAAAGTATAATTCCAAACAAATGATCTTAAATAATAATATCAAGTAATTATTAATTGATTATGGACCTAATTTAATTTATCAATATCATAGTCAAACGATCTATTTTAATATAACCAATTAATAGAAAAATATGTTGCTAAACGCATGCAACTATAACTATTATACAATGAGCAAGTTTACCTGAATCTATCAATTCCTTTTGATATTGTATATACTTATATTTTATAGTAGTTGTTTATGCATATTGGTTACCTGCGGTTTTTTATAATTAAAAATCGTAACTTAATCGCTATCATCGATTTTCTAGAACAACCAAAAAAAAAAAAAAAAAAAAAAAAAAAAAAAAAAAAAAAAAACTTAACTTAAACCGTCTGGTTTGGTTAATCATATTTTTAGTACGATTTCGGTATAATTCGTCTATTGTTACGATTTTTCGGTCTTTCTCTTCACTCCTACCTATAACAATACTACAATAGTCCTGTATCACCTCTTTTTTTTAAAGTAATATCACCTCTCTTTTTTAAGTAATATCTCCTGTCTTTTGATACATACAAAACCTGCTGATTTAATTTGAGCATCCATCGAAAAAATAATTTTTGTAATATAAAATCTTCACTATTAAATGACTGAAAATAATTTCAATATTTTTATTTTAAATAAAGTTATCATTTCAACCGTTTTTTCACGTATAATATGTGTGTGTTGTCTATCAGTTGTGACTTGTGATTTGTGAACGCCTAATTATGTGTGTGTTGGTGACGTGGATTCCATGTCAACAATTAAAAGCAAATTTTTAAAGTTTAATTATTTATAAATACATATATTAAGTTTAAACTTTGATTTTTGACCAAATTTAAAATTTTGATCTATAAATACACAATTTAACAAAATTTTGAAAATTGATATAAGTCTAAAGTTTGCCAACAAATGATTTTATTATTTGAAAACCTGCGAGAATAGCTTTTTAAAAACACTTGACACATGAATTTAAATTCTAATGAAAAAATAAAGATATAAATTTTCAAGAGATGTAGTGAGTTTCAAGTCCTTTCCGGTCTTTTTGGTGATCAAAACCCAACACATGAGTGTTGTTTCTATATCATTGAAAGCTTCTCAACTGCAACTCTTGATTGATAATTGAATTCCAAAGAATCGAGATATTGATTGACAAACTCTAGTACTCTCATGTCAAATTTCAAAATTTTGTAAAATTCTGCATTCTTTTATCAAAATTTTAAATTTAATTTAAAATTAAAATTTGGACACTATCTGTATAGTTAGATGCCATTAAACCATTTTCTTATATCTTTTCACATCCAGTTTGTTTTCTTTATGATGCCACACGTAATTAACAATGAGTGTTGTGATTCAATGGTATTGGCCTTCTTTGTAAGATTAAATTACCAAAGTATGAATCTCAATTCCCCATTCTCCTAAGTTGGTTTTTCAAATGACTGTCACATGTCATGTTCCAATTCCAAAAGATTATGTCTCGCTTGCCTGTCTAGCATTCTAGCAATATTATTTATATACTATCATCTTACATAATTTATTGACTTAAATTTGAGGCCTTTATTAGGTCAACATGGTTAACTACTTTTATCTATTTTTTTGTTTAAGAAAAGAATTTAGAGATAGGTTCATGATAGACTCGAGTTTGAGACTCCGACTTCAAGTATTAGTATAATTTACCATGATCACTATACCAATACATGCATACCTGTTTGAATTCAAATCTTGTGTCAATTAATATGAATGTCATATTATCATGATCATCTTTATTTATAAAAACTATATATAATATATATATATAAGTATCATACTATATACCCAGTAAAATAATGTTGGAATCTTGGACGGCTACATAGCTAGGACTATGAGAAGGAAAATATAACTAACAAGTCAAAATCTCATCAATGGAGAATGAATGTAAAACTAATTTCGGGTAACTGATAACAACAACTTACTTTTTTTCCCTTGCCGAAAGCGTCGGGATTAAAATTTTCATAATCTCTCTCAATTATTTTGGCCCCAACTTGACATTGAAAATAGTCAGATTTATTGCACCGCCCAAATTAAATCAGCATTCCATTTTTGAAATTACTCATCCGTTTGAATTTTGAATGTCGGCCATAAATGTCATGACTCAAAATTATACTAATAGTAATATAGAATTTTTATTTTTCTCTTCTGTATATTAATGCATTTAGACTTTAGTAGTATTATATCGTTATGAATTTTAAGGGGCAGTCTCTCAAATGGTGATAGTCTCCGTACCTGATCAAAGTAACACAAATACAAGAGAACGATAATATGTTTCTAATTTACTCAAAATTGAAAAGTGTTACATACATGGGTTATTCTTTTAAATTATATCCTATTATTACTCGATATGAAAATGTCTATTTTCTTCATTTTTCTCATGATAATTTTACAATAAAAAAGAATGCACCCTAAATTTACAAATATGGCTTGTTTTTATTTCCATTGTTACTTGATAGCTCGAGTTACGCTATCCAACCAACTAAAACTAACGTGTATAATAGGAAGTTCATTTATGATGTTATTTTGTTCTTTTTTCTAATGGTGTCAAATCGGTATCCGACAAAACACGTTAACTTAGTTTATCGAAATTTTTGGTTCAGGCTATTAAGTGAACAATGATAAATACGAGATATATTTGTAATATTTGAAAATCCAAACTAAAACATCACCACATAACTAAATTTCGAACTATAACTTAATAATAACCCCAAATTTGTACTAAAAGTTATACATGCATGAAAGTTTTAGTATTTTATATAAACTGGAGATCTAGCTAGTTATAGTATATACAACTAAATTTAATTTAAAATCTAATTTTATTCAATATTGAGTAAATGATGAATCTAAGTACCGATGTATGTTGTTTTTGTATACTTTTAAAAGTAATTAGTTGTCAATTAAAGCATAAATTTTCACTCATTTTGCAATTTTTTAACAAAATCTTTTGAATGTAATGTCACTACTCAATACCTTTCAATTTATTTCAAAATCAACAAAAAATGAAAATATGGTCATCAGACAGCTGGTGTGGTGTGTCTCACCAGATTCGGTGTTGGCAAATCGTAGCTATGACTTTGGTGTTTATGATTCAGTGTGCTCGACATCTCAAATCCTATATATGTGACCAAAAAAAAGTTATTTACAACAAATTAACAGATTATGACGTTATTACTATGTTCTAGAGATGGTGTTAGAATTACAAAATTAACAAAAGTATAGCGCCCTAATTAACCATTAATTCAATTTAAAGTATATAGCTAGTTTCTCAAAGGTAACAATTTTTAAAATAAAATTTTGGAAGCGTTATTTATATCTGTCACTGGTAGTACTCACGACACATTCAATCGTGACTGAATCATTTTTTTTTTTGAAAAAGAAAATCATATTATAAAAGAGGGCATAAGCAATGCACCCAAAAGCAAGGAGAACACAAAACACAGATCAGAGATGACACAACATCTCGGCCTCTCAGCCCCACAACAGAGTAATGAAACTAGCTAAATACACCACCAAAACAGACACATCAAAACCAACTTGATTCACACGACAGCACCTCAAGACCTTAGAGCAGTCGCATGTTGTTGCACCAACTCTTGGAATTGCAGCTCACATTCGTCTGCTTAATCTTTCCACCCACCCAGTTCCATAAAAAGGACTTGATTCCTCCCAGGATTTTTTCATGATTCCAAACTCCATAGTTAAAAACGACATCATTCCTTGAGCTCCAGATTGACCATATAATACATACCCACAACGACGTCAGCATTCGACGGTGACTTTTATCGCTTCCCAAGTAGCAAAAATGGAGAGCGTTCGCTAGTACCTTATTACTCATAGGAGCGCAGACACCAATCCACTAAAGACAACTTTTCCACAAATTCGCTATTATGTGACATTCAGCAAAAAGATGCTCCACCGTTTCCTCTGTCATATTACACAAAGGGCAAGTAATGTCGGAATTTGCATTAAGAACTCCCCTCTTTTTTAACTCTGATTTAGTTGCGATTCTTCGAAAAAGGACTCTCCACGTCGTCGCTTGGGTCTTTGGCACTGCATCGTTATTCCAGATTAGGCTGCAAACTTGCTTCAAGCTTTGGTTAACCTCCAGCTTCTTTTCCAGCAAAATCTTATACGCGCTCCTGACTTGAAATATTTTGATCAATTCCGGCTTCCACTCCCACGAGTCGGGTTCGGCAGATACCTGTTTCCTGCACTCCAATAACACAATTAAATTGGAAAGAGCCTCTGATTCCCACCCTCTAAGATCCCTCCTCCAACCCCTATTCCAGACCCAACGCTCCCCTACCCATTCCCCAACTTCAGCCACAGTGCAACCTTAGACAGACTCACATCATATAACCTCGGATACACCGACCTAAGACTCGACTCCCCGACCCAAGTATCTTCCCAAAATAAAGTAGCCGACCCATCTCCCACCTTCCTACGCAAGGAAGGGATAAACCAATTTCCTTCCCTATCTATAAAGCTATCTACCACAGTCCCCCACCAACCTCTATCCCTAACCCCGTGATGAACCAGCTCCAAACTGCTTCCCCTGCCCCCCTGCCCACCCGTATTACCTCCTACCAAAGCCAGCCAAAGAAAATCCCCACCCACGATAGCTCTCCACGCCCATTTCCCAAGTAACGCTTTATTAAAGCTCACTAGGTCTTTCACACCTAGACCCCCAAACACTTTGGGAACAATAATAGCGTCCCATTTTGACCAAACCAACTTTCTCTCACTCCCCTCCCCCTCCCCCCCATAGGAACCTTTGTTGCAAAGCAATCAATTTTTTTATAACACGAAGAGGCGCTCTAAAAATGGATAACACATAGGTAGGTAAAGTCGAGAGCACGAATTTAATCAAGGTAATTCTCCCCCCTAACGAGACTTTCAAATTGCTCCACTTACTTAGTCTATTTCTCACCTTGTCGACCACATAGTTCCAATCACTTATCTTTCTATGCCTACTCCCCACCATCACTCCCAAATATTTGAACGGCACCGCTTCATTTTTGCATCGAAGGATATCCGCTATATCTTCCACAATTCCAGGTTCCGACTTGATCGAAATCACCTGACATTTATCCTTATTAATCTTCAAGCCCGAAACTGCCTCCAAGATCGAAAGGAACCTCTTAAGAAACACAGCATTAAGAAGGGAGGCTTTGCCCAAGAATAATGTATCATCGGCAAATTGGAGATGCGATACAGCAATTTTTCTCGGGCCGACCACCAGCGGATCGAACAATCCCCGCCTAATTGCTCTTTTAAAGAGAATCCCAATCACATCAGCCGCGATGATAAAAAGATACGGAGATAAGGGGTCCCCTTGCCTTAAGCCTCTTCCAAGCTTGAAATCCCCGGACGGACTCCCGTTTACTATGACATCTGCGTGTGCCGACACAACACACTCTTTAATCCACAAAATCCATTTCTCACAAAATCCAAAAGCCCGACACATATCCACTAGGAAGCTCCACTCTATTGAGTCGTAGGCTTTTGCAAAATCGATTTTGTAGCAGAAACCATGCCCATTTCTCGGCGACGCATTCTCAAAAACCCCGTTAAGAGCTGCAATGCAGTCCAATATTTGTCTGCCCTTCACAAACGCCGACTGTTCTCTAGATATGATAGAACCAACAACTCTCCCCAATCTATTAACAAGAACCTTCGAAAGAATTTTATACGGTCCCCCAACGAGAGAGATTGGACGGAAGTCCTTCAGGTCACTAGAGTGGTCTTTCTTAGGAATCAGAGAAATGAAAGAATGATTAAGACCCTTAGAAAGAATGTCATTCTCATGAAATTCGTTAAGGAACCTCATTAAATCCCCCTTCATCGTCGCCCAACATTTACTGAAGAATACTGGACTGAAACCATCCGGACATGGACTTTTGAACTCGCCGCAAGATTTCAAGGCTTCCTTGACTTCATCTTCCGTGAATTGGGCTATTAGAGCTGTATTTTCCTCGTTTGACACCTTTTTCTCGACCAGATTCTCCTGCATTTTAAAGAGACGGGGCCCTTTGCTAGAGAAATGAGATTGGAATTCCTTCTTGATGAAATCTTTTATGGGCTTCACCTCCTGCTTCCAACTTCCATTTATAGATAGACCTTGGATTTCATTTCCTCTCCTCCTTCCATTGATGAATCTATGAAACGAAGCACAGTTAACGTCTTCATTCCTAATCCACTGGAATTTAGCCTTCTGTTGTAGGTAGCTATTCAACACCTTCACATCTTGAATCAACAGGGCTCTTTCTTTGTTTATGTTCATCGCCTCCTCAATATCGAGCCCAAAAGCATCATCAATCATGTCAAGTTTGAAAATCTCTTCCCTCCTTGCTGCAATCCTGTCCTCCATCCTACCAAACACTTTAAGGTGCCACTCCTTTACATCCCTCCTCAATAGCTTCAGCTTTTCTTTTATGACAAAGCCGGCCCATCCTTCAACCTTGTAGCTCATCCACTTATCCTCGATGAAGCCAAGGAATTCCGGATGTTCGAACCACGCGTTTATGGATTTGAATGGCTTTGGGCCCCAATTCCGAACCTTCTCTTCCAGCAGCAGGGGGCAGTGGTCAGATAAACCCCGCTTACCCCCCCTCAGGTACAGGCCAGGGAAGTCTTGATTCCACTCATTGTTGAAAAAACATCTATCTATCCTGCTTTTGCATGAACCATTATCTCTGTACCAAGTAAAATTTCTAGCTCGAAGGGGGTATTCTTCTAAATCTGTATCGCTGATGAATTTATTAAAGAGGCGAATATCTCTTTGGCAAACAAAATTGCTCCGTCCTACCCTCTCAGACTCCGCCCTAATCGAATTGAAGTCGCCGCACAAACAAATGCTCAACTCCTTCCATTGTTCGACCACCAGACTCAATCGATCCCACAAAATTAGTCTCCCCGAAAGATCACACGGAGCGTAAATGTTAATCAGCAGGCAATCCTTACCTGAATTAATCCAGACACCTTTCACCACCAGCGCCCCTTCGAAGTCCCATTGGCTGGACACATCAAAGGTCTCACGATTCCACATCGTCACAATCCCTCCTGATCTTCCCTCTGCTGGTCTGCAAGACCACCCGAAGTTTCTCGCTCCAGTTATACTTCTGCAAATTTCATCATCAAAGCTGCACAACTTCGTTTCCTGTAACAAACAAATCGAGAAATTTTCCTTTTTTAAAAGGTCTTAGATCTCTGCTTTCTTCGTTCTCGACCCCAAGCCGCGCGTATTGTAGCTAAGCAGCTTCATTAACAACATCTGTTTGAGCCTGCCTAGCCTTCTCGGATCCTTCCATCATTTGCTGAAGCGCTTCTTTAACTTTCTGAACCGGAGCCGCCAATTTGAGCCCCAATTCGGACCCCAATTTCAATACCTCCTCAGTTTCCGAACACATGCCCTTAGCTTTTGCAAGAATACGTCTCCTGTTGCGGTGTGAAGTATTTTGAGAAGAGGGGTCATTAAGTGAGGGAGATTGCATACCTTTGAAGAACTCAGTCGCTTTCTTTTTCTCTTGCTTCTTCTTTTCTTTATTGCTTATCTTCCTTCTCGGAATTAACGAGGATCTATTTCTTTTATTCTCAAGTCGTCTGGAGGAACGCAATCTCCTTTCCACTGCTTCTACTCTTTCCTTTTTTTGAGAGTTATTTGCCGAAGCATCTATCGGTACCGAAAGCGTGGCCCTAGAATCGCATCCTTGAGGGGAAATTAGGTGCGCTTCCATATTCTGCAAATCCGACTCCGGACGATGTAGAGGGGGTGTCGAGTTCAACGGAGTTGACGAAATATCTTCTGGAAGCCCATTATCTTGGATTTTCAAGAGCATTGGGATTGGGCCCCACCCTGGCGGGAAAAGGGTGTAGTCGCCCGAAATGGATTGGGCTTGACGGGACTGGGCCAACCCGCTTGCTTCCTGCTCCTCCTTTCCAATACTTTGTATAGTCTTCTCACATCTGGATTCATTTGGCCACTTCGCTGGGCTTCTTGAGTGTGGGCTTGAATCATTATCCACCTATTCAGTAGCAGACTTTCGAGCGTTGCCCTGTCCATTAAGAACGTAGGACCCACCTGCTCCCATTTTTACACGCGTAGCCGACTTACTTTCTGTCTCGGTAGAGCTTCTGACTCTTCGATACTCCTTCTCTTTTCCTTCGAACATTGCGCCGCCGTCTTCGATGATTACCTCGTGTCTCTCATGCCCCCTTAGTTCGCCGGCGTTGTTTTTCCGGGTTTCCCATGCAAGTTCCGGCTCGTCATCGTTGCCGGTCCACAGATTGTCTCCGATGAACTCGTCGCTCTCCCCCGATAACTCGCTTCCGGCTACTCCATCAAACTCATCCTCCCTCAAAGGATCCTCCACAATCGTGATCGAAAATTCGTGCCGATCGATGCTAACCATCACTGTTTCATTGATGAACTTGTGCGAGGCTCCCAAGATTTTAACCCTAGCTTTGTCCATAGAACTTTTCTTCTTCGAGTTGATATCCCAGTTAAGAAACACCCCAAATCTCAAGCTGATTTGTCTGAAGAAGCGTTCCGACCAAGCATGCATCGGAACTCCATACCAGCTAGTCCACACTTCCCGTCTGTGACTCACGTCGCTTGGTTTCCACGGTCTCACCCAACTGCACCAGTATTTTCCCCATTCCCCCTCCCATCCTTGCAATCCAACTTCCTCCTCCACTGCTTTTATAAGGATCAAATCCTCTCCCAGAAATATCACTTCAAATTTTCCTTAAGCCTCTTCCTGCATTTCTTCTTTGTTTTCTTCCCATGAAAATTCTTTTTTAAGTCTCCCCACTTTGGAATCCGCCAGCCAGCGAGTTTCATCAACGTCTGGGACAAACGTCGTTTTCCATTTAGAGCCTTGCAATTCTAAGCAGGAGCACAGACCTCCCTTCGTCTCCTGCAGAAACGAAACTCCTTCTCTAATGCCTGCCATGCCTTGAGCGCGCGGATTTGCCTTCGACTGCCCCATGTTGGCTTGCTCCGCCACCTCCTTCTCTCTGTGTTTTTCCATGGCATTGTCAGGTCCCTTCTTCTCTTGGTTGTACTCGTGCTGTTTTGGCTCTCCTCGCCCGAACAATGGGATGAATGCTCTAAGTTTGTAAGAGTCGATCCAAAGTGTGTTGAGAGTAGCGAGCATCTCCTCTTCCTCCTCCATTTTTGCCAACGCTAGTCTGACGAAGCAGAATCTTTTCCCTTTCACATCTCGCTTCCTAGGGCAGAACAGGTCGACCACCGGACCTGCCTCTTGGCATTTCACATGAGTTCCTTTGAAGAGCAGTCTGGTGGGAAATTTATGACAAGAAAGGTGCAGACCATCTGCCCATCTTTAGCTCGAACAACCTTGTTAATACCGTGCTCATCGGCCCAACCTAACCTATGTGCCGCTCCTAACCTAGACTCGCCTTGCCGGGGTAGTATATGCCTCACCGGATTTCGCTCGGAATTGCGGTTTTTGCGCTCAACCCTAACCCACTCCCTCTCCTCACTATCTCTCTCTCTCAGAACCTTTGATATATTGGTGTTTACCGTTTAGTGTGCCATTTCAAAACTTGTTTGAAATTTGATTTATTGTAAAGTTTTAAATGTGAACGAGCAATACTAGGCAAGGACAGATACAAATGATAATAGATTTACTTTGATATATAATAATAATATTACTATTGAGAGTGACTCAATAAAATTCATACTCATAAAACTGATACTTTAATAATGATCTTAAAAAAAATGATTTTATTATAAGTTTTGCATTTGGCCATTGAAGTCACTGTACTAATTTATAGAGTTTGACCATAGAAGTCAATGTGAACGGAACATGAAATCCTGGACACCTCGAAACTAGAAGAAGGTTCATCATTAATATTGCAATTTTTGAAACAGTTTATTAAAATACAATTTCGCTGACAATAATGATTTTAATTGCGATTGATCTTCTTTTCTTTATGAAGTTTTCGAGGTTTTCTTACATGTTGCGTTTTTTTTAATGAAAAATTATCATGTAAAAATGAGGGATAAAAGAACATTCACTCTTTATATTTTCTACACTTTCTTATCTATGAAAAAGATTTTTTTTTTTATCCTTATTTTCACTTCAATGAAAGAAAATTATTATCCCATCAATATGTAGTGAAAATATTTTCCTTTCATTTAAATGAAAAAGAGGAAGAAGAGAAAGTAAAATTCTTTTTCATAAAATAAAGAGGTGGAAAAGAAATAAAATTTTAAAGGATCATTATTCTTTTTCTCCACTTTAATTTCCATAATAATCTTCCATCGCCATCAAATAACCATGCAACGTTCTTATACTTTAACAAGCCATCAAATAATCATGCAACGTTTTTCTACCTTCAAGGCCAATTTGTGGCTTATGGTTTCAAATTTGAAAACCCATCAAATTCATGCATGAAATGGCTGTTAAGAGTGAACGCAGCGCAGCGGGCGCAGCCGCAGTCGCTACGGTGCGCCCGCGGTCGCGGCGGCGGCTA
>JAYJMF010000066.1:253103-263647 GCA_036873715.1 Salvia sclarea
AAGGGCCAAGATTCAATCTCAATTCTCACCACAATTAATTAATTTCACTCTAACCTATTCCTATATATATATATATAACTTAAATTTGTACAACCTAATGAATTTTGTCACAATCAATATAAATATGAAGAAATATATTAATTTCTTGGAAGCATAACTTTTGAAATTTGTAAGCTTTATACATATTTACGTATTATTATTACAAAGACCTAATGAAAATTGGACTCATATTAGACTTGGATCCGCTAAAATTACCTTAATTGTTTTCAATGTAATGAATGGCAAAAGATGAATAACCACAAGACATATTAAAGCATTTTTGTCGTGATTTGTGAAGTTGAGCAGCATTGCTGCCTGTTTTATTAGTTGAATCTTTGTTTCTTGGAGAACTAACAACAAATTCATCATGAGCCAATGACACAGAATCACAATGGTCCGAGGGTACAAACATCTGCTTTTCTATCTTTATTACCAGATCTACAACTTGCTTTCATGTGTCTTAATTTGTGCCACTTGGTATTTTAAAATATTGGTGAAGTATCATGTAGGCTCCCTCATCAGTGAATACTACTAAAAGTTCCATGTGTGCATGGAATTTTTTGAATTGAAAATCCACAAAATTTTATGTATATTCTTGTGCTTCAAATCCAGTCAAATGTATATTTTTATTATTTGTCCTTGTCTCTAATCCATATGGTAATATACCGCTAATTATAATTAGTTTATGCATCCGAATCGTTTAGCAAATCTTCCTCCCATCCACAGAAAATGGTCCTAATTTTTCTTTTCTAAATGTTAACAAAAATAATCTCATTCCGTTCCATTTATAGATATTTTCTTACACTTTTACATTTGTGACGAGTGATTGTATTTCATCACAAAGTGTTTTAGAATATTATGTTGTGATTTTTTTTTTCCTCAGAGATATGCTATGATCAATGTTCTAAACGTCGCTAGGGACTAGTCGGACGGTGGAGGGGGGAGTAGTGCCTAGGCGGACCTCAAGAAGGGACATGGGGGTACAGCTGTACCCCCCAAAAAAGAAATTATTAACTATATATATTATATAGTATGAAAATATAAAGAATGCTTAGTTGTACCCCCATCCGGCCATCCCTTATGGACTTGTTTCATTGTTTGACTATCTTTATATTAGTAAAATAATTAAAAAATATCCAAAGAATGGAAAAGGAATAAAAAGTAAAGAAGCGGACCCTCCTCAAGCAGTGAAGCAGAACAGAAAACTCACACACGTGACACGCTAATACCGAGCAAATTATATCATCTGATATGATTTGCTTCCAACTTTGTAGTTTATAGATGATAAAATTGATTGTATAAAAAACTCATGTAAAATTATTTTTATACAAAAGCTCATAATTTTAATACTCCCTCTGTCTCTCAAAAGTGCGCAAGGTTTGGAGTGATACAAGTTTTTAGGGAGTATATTTTTAAAAAATATCATGTAAAAGCTTTAGTTTTTAATATATTTTTCAGAATATGGCCCAAAAAATTCAGTGTCCCATTATGTGATTTAATTTCACACACACACACTTGCTCTTAGGGTTTAGCAAAGGTCGTATATTTTATATAAATATAGTATAATGGATGATCATAATAAATAGAAAATTAGTATTGAGCCAAAAAAAAAGCCAACAGTTTTTTTTGAAAAACCATCATTAATTATGGTGATTTTTTTAAAATAAATTAATAGTATTATTATGAATATTGAATATAGTAGAAAGTGTAATTATGGTTCATTATAGTACAACGTGATGTGATATTTTCTAAAAATAATAATGCTTGCAAACCACATACAACTGCCTAATAGGCAAATCACACATCATGGATGAATTGCAAATAACGTACCCACCGCGGTCAACATTTCATGTGGAGAGTATTCGACTCTTTTTTATTTTGGGATTTTCAGTTTATTGTTTCATACTTTCATGGAGTTGGTCATGGCATTTAAAATAACAGACCTTGTTTTCTTTCTTTCTTTGTTGACGTTATTTTGAATGAAAAATAACAATCACAAAGTAAAATATTATCTTTCAACTTAGCTAGGCTGCCCCGACCAAATTCCAGTCAATATTTCAAATGGTGTTTGAAATTCATCAATGTATTGTATGCCTACCATGTCGTACATCTAGCACAAATCAAAATAATAAATAAATAAAATTATCAACTCATTTGAGAGACTCATCTAACCTATCAAACAATTGATGACATAACAATCATTTTCTTTCAATTCAACTCACCCTTTAATTTTTATCCAATCTTCCCTCGTCTCATCTAACCCGTCAAATGAAAGCATACATATCATTGCATACGTATCACATTGAGTTAGGAAGCTCAAAATTTGGATGATGTTGAGGGGAACATGGTTCAATGATGATGGCCTGGGTTTGATGACGATTGTTGTAGATCATATGCATTCACTTACAAATAAATATTATCTTTATAGGGAGAGATCGAGGATAATATCTTGGAAATAATTGCCTAGACTTTAAATACTTTATGAACTGTGCGACGCGGTCAACGGCCAACGTTGACCGTTGACCGGACCCTTGACTTATCGTTCTTTTTTCTTAGAGACAAGTGGCAAGTGCCATTTTTTATGACTAATAGTGCCATTTTGAATAACTATTGGTCACATTTCTAAATCTTAACCCTTAACCCTTAAAACTAAAAACCATAACCCCTAAATACTAAACCCTAACCCCCAAAACTCTAAAGTCTAACCCTTAAAACTAAACCCCTTACCCCTAAATATATGCCTAGCCATTAAACACTAAAAAGTGTCATTTTGAAACACTATAAGTTTTGTACTATATAAATAAAATTGATTAGTACTCCATTTGTTTCCATAGCTCGTAGTATTTTTTATTGGATCTCCCCAATATAATTGGGCCGTTTCTTTTTTATGACACATTTGTTATCCATATACACTACTTAATAACTTTTTAAAAATCTTTTGACAAAAAAAAAAAAAAAATCAATTTTATTACTCCCTCCGTCCCTCAATTATTGGTGCATTTCTTTTTGGCACGAGAATTAAAGAGAGTTGAAAAAGTAGTGTAAGTTGTATAAAGTAGTGATAAGAATATATTATATTTAAAGTTGTGTGTGTGGTAAAAAAGTCCAAAAAAAGGAAATGCACCAAGTTGGTGGGACATCCCAAAAAGGAAAGTTCACCAACAAGTGAGGGACGGAAGGAGTAGTATATAGTGGAAGTATTCATGGATCCCTACCTAGGCTAAGCAATGAGAAAAATGCACTAGCTAGACATGCATGAGTTTCCTCCACTGTGACTTTGTCTGCTTCCTTTTCAAGTGCTTGTTTTTTCTTCCCCCATATGCATATATATTATACAAACAGCATAAAGTACTGTGCAAAATCAAAGAGGCCCCCTCGTTAGGACTCGACATTCTTGACACCATGCACGGCAACATCATAGTCATTAAATAACACAAATCATTATAGATATATACAGATTGACATCACAACCTCCACTACCATCATCACATGGGAAAAGGCAAAAGGTTAAACCTATGTGCTCCCGCAGTATATATACATCATATTATAATTTAGGTGATGAAAGTAGATTGAGAATTCATGTTGTGTTTGAATAGAGTGATGTATATATACCCCCGAGATATAGGACTCCATTTCCTTGGAAAATCAAATTTTCAATTATCGATTACAGATTTTCTTTACTACTACACCATATATCATTTACTTATGTATATGTTAATTACCACATACTTTAATTTAGATCAAAATATATATACTAACATTTACAATTATGTATACTTATAGCAAATCTGTCATTCGAGAATCAGTTGAGCTACAATTATATATATATATATACTTATGATAGTTAATTACCACATACGTTAACATTTTTTATAGAGTATATATTATTCATACATGGTAATACATACGAATCAGTATAGTTGTAACTCTAATGTGGTTCTAGTCATACAACCGTAGTGTGGGAGTTTTATTCCTCCAATGTGGGGAATATATAGCTCATTGTGGGAACCAGACACTATTCCCCCCACCTAATGGACCGTTGAGTTACCATAATTTAACATCATTCTTATCGGGCCGGAGGATAGGGGCCCTTGGTGCGAGGGAAAAGCTTTTTTTTTTTTTTTTACTACAAGTACAATCCTAACTAGGGCTGGTAATTCGCGCAGTCGGGTCGTTATTGGGTCGACACGCACGATAAGGCCAAACATGAACACGATCGATTAAGGATATGCCTGACACGAGCACTAACACGACACGAAATGCACAAACACGAACACGATAAGAACATGCACGAACACGAAAATGACATGATATTTTTCGTGTCGACACGAAACGATAATGACACGATATGACACGAAACGATAAATTCAAACAAAAACTAAAAACTAAATTAAAAAATATAAATAAATATATAAAAAGTAATACTAAAATTAATGTTAAGTATATGTAAATATTATCAAGTTATACAAACACGACACGAACACGAAAGTTATCGTGTTATACGAACATGATAAGGCTAGACTACCCATTAATTTCGTGCGTGTTCGTGTCGAATTGCCGTGTGGTGTCGAAAATTGCGCTAGCCCTAGTCCTAATTCTAAATTTACACCAAATAAGGGAAAACATGAAGTCCCCCGGGTTTTTTTCATCTCACAAACTTTAATCAAAGCGTTTTAATCTTACTTTCTAGACCATATCTAAGCCACTCATCAATACTTCCTTTATCATCTTTTGCTTAAATTGAAATGCACTTTGAATTGCTCAATTGATTCACCCAACTCACGTAATTTTTTTTTCTATACCATTAAAATCGAGCCTTGTTGTGAAGTATCCATCGACGACAAATTATGCTAAATTAATATGCCATGATCATCCTTAAGTGTCAAGTGGGACAGTATCATTAGCAATAGAAGCCCAAACCATGTTGGCTAATCCACTGCAATTCAATTATCACTACAAATTATGAAGGATACAAACAAGATACGAAAACTTTATTACCACTTAATTAAGATAATATTATATTAATATGTATATCCTTGAGGAAAAATGGGTTGGCCAACTAAATCTTTTCATCCTGACCGGGGAAAATAATAATCTAGACTACAGAGCAAAGCAAGAATTCATGATCTCACCATCTCGCCCCTCTTCTGTTCTGTTCAAAACGGGCATTTCGCCTCCTTCAACTGCAAATCGAATACAATATATAAATATCACTACTCAAAAACAATAATCACTTGAAACAAATTAAACCAAGATACATGATCACGTTCACATAGCAGGAATTCACCTCTGCGTTTTGCCTCCGTTTCTTCATTAATTAATTACAAACAAAGAGATAAAAAAACTACTGAATATAATATCTTATTATATACTTACTGTATCTTATTATTAAACAAATACATCACATTAATTCTCGTCCTCTCTGATTTTTTCACAAATTTTCCTTCTTATTTATTTAATTATTTTATTCAGATCACTTTTTATTTGCTAATTAGTAGTAATAATTATAACCTTGAAAAATGGCAAGAATCGATTTTTTAACCTTAATTATGTTTTGTTTTCCAATCAAACGTTGCATAATACTATTATTCTATTTTGTTTTCCTTATTTTTCTTGCACGAAGAGAGGACTTCTGCGCATGAACTCATAATCCAAAATTTATCACTTATCACATACACGTTGCAATTCCTCTGTATGTTCTCTGCCAATAAAATAATCGTGTTTGTGATTTTGCAGAAAAAATTGTTGTCGTGGATAAATTAAAGCATGCATAGTTCAACTAATAAACAAGGTTTTGAATTTTGCGGACGGGATTCTGATCTGTCCCATAATTTTTCTTGTGCCACCGTGTTCCACTAATTTTTTTTAATATTTTTAATAATATTTGTTATAGTAAAATAAAATTTTATTATTATATAATACATCATGATGTAATATTTATAATAAAAAATTAAAATTTTAGAACATTTATACTATAATTTTGAAATATTTTGATTAAAAAAATATCTTTTTTGATTTATTATTTAAAAAATATGGTATATACTTTCTTAAAATTTTAATCTTTTGTTATAAATATTAATCATATTGTATTATAATATAGTAAAATTTTATTTTATAACAAATATTATTAAAAATAATGAAATTCATAGTAAAACACAATGGCATATGAATTCTGGAGGGTGTTCAACGGCGGTGTATGAATTAACGGCAAAGAAATAGGAACTTTTCATTTTATTTTATTTTACAAATTACATCATGTTTTCAATTAAGTTATTTTGCAGTCCGACGTGATTCATTCATGATAATTCCACCGACAATATTCGTTTTATAGTAATGAAAAAAAAATTCAAAATCAAGGTGTAACTAGGGTATAATACAAAAGTTCAACTTATAAATACTTAGCTATCACCGATTCTCTTTGTGACTGAGTTGTTCGAAACTTCGTGCATGCTAAATGTTATGTGGTTCCTGATTTTTCTCGTGTACGACGTGGAGTCAATAGAGCTGCGCATAGTCTTGCTAGTTATGTTTTTTTCCTCAAGATGTAATGATTTGAGATCAGACTTTCCATGTCTTAGATATTGCTCGTCTTGATATGATATAAGTTCGTCGACACGTTGACTCAAAAAAAAAAAAAAACAAAGAAAGAAAGAAATATCATGTAGCTAGCGAAACATATCTATATCTTTATTAGTATATATATGTAATACAGCAGCAGAATAAATTAAAAATGATTAGTCTAGTTCATCCCTAGGCTAGGCAATGAGTAAAATAAAATGCACACTAGACATGAGTTTCCTCTATTGTGGGTTTGACTGCTTCCTTTTCTACCACTTGTTCTTTCTTCCCCCACAAAATACAGTACAAACCTCCTACGAGCAACATGCCCCCGCATATACTGCACAAAAGTAACACGACAACATCATATAGTTATTAATTAGTAAATACTAATACTCTTTCGTTCCACTAAGCATGAATGGTACACTAGCCATTTTTGTCTGTCTCATTAGTAATGACACATACCCAAAAAAGTATTCCATTCGAACCATTACACTTGACTATTCAAAAAAAAAAAAAAAGTTAACACATAAAACACAAAAAATTGGCGGACATTTTACACTTTATACCTTAATAAAAGTCTTTTCATAATCTCGGTGCCCAAAAAGTAAGGGCCAAGTGTAATGATACGGAAGAGTAATAATTTGGAACATAGCACACATAAATACTATTTTCTTAATCTAAGTGGCCAAAAGTATAATGTATTGTTTAGTTAGAGGGGGAGAGTACATATCATAATAGATAGAAAGATGATATCACAAGGACAATGACATGGGAAATTAATTTGTGAAATATCGATATGAGATTTTCTTTATGGTGTTTTGGATAAATTTTCTGCATCTCTGTTTGTGAATATCATTTGACGGATTTAGACTTATCAGACAATAATAAATGAACTGTGACTGACCCACGATAGTAGTCTTTTAGTTCGAACAACTTTTGAAGTTTAATTTATAGACCCAGCTAGCACGACTAAAAGAGAATCAGTTGGGATATTACGTGTAGCATATATTCCCCACTCTTATCTCATTCTTCATCAAAATACACATAATTTAATACTTCTCATCAAATATTATGATATTAGTATTGTCATATAATAAAAAAAAACATCTCAGTCATACTTATTTTACCTACTACTTATTGAAATAATAATAATACTAATATAATATTTGGTAAGAAGTATTAAAACATGTATTTTCTACTGTTTGGTAATACAATTGATATTTAATATAATTACAATTTATATTACATATACCATCTCTACGGGAGGTATGTAAAATCACACATATACGTATAAAATTTACGGGCTTTTGCTTTATAAAGGACCACGTATTTTATACCAACAAGAACAAAATATTACTATACAGAGGCATACATAAATCCTTTAAGGCGAATGCCATCCTATTAAGCAATAAAATTGTTGTCACAATCAACCATAGATTAGTATTTTATATGTCATCATAAATTTATTGCTCGACACAAAATTGAGCATGAAATTCGATCTCAAGTAAATAAGAAAGAAAGAGAAGTAATGAAATTATAGTGACCTTCCGATGTGGAGGGTCTCCTTCCACAAAAGAGCAGAGAAGATGGCAGTAAAAATGAGTTGCAAAGGAGTGAAAGCTGCAGTAAAAAGGGGACCTTTGCTCTCCACAGCCCACACAAATAACCAGTAGCTTAATCCAGTTACTGCTACACCCTGCAGTGTCATTCACTTATGTATATATATGTTAATTCCCACATATATATTTTAGATCAAAATCTGAAAGACTTATGTATATATTGCACCTAGCTAGATTTTGTTTTTGTTCCAATATTGTAAATTACTATATTACACCTCATCTGCTATTGACTATACGCATTTATTTATATTTTCATTGATACACACGTCGCATGCATATAATTATAACATTAAGGTGAAATATATATAGCTTAGTTCTATTAAAAAAAAGGGCCACTAATGACACAAAAAGAATCATTTTTTGCTAAGAAGGAAAAGAAATTAATAAGAGTAAGAGATAAAAGTGGGACATACGCAATATGCGACAGATAAAAGATTGAAATCCCACGCCAATTTCCACGACGAAATGTCCCTTTGTATGGCCATGCCCAAGACTGCTGATTGTAGGCAGCTAAATAAGCATTGTAGCATCGTTAATCGAAATTTTGCTGGATACTGCTTCACCAATGGGGCCTATAATCAAATACTGCTTTAGATTTTGGTATATAATATATACAGGTATCGGAAGAATGTATTAATTCCATTTTACAAATATATTGTGTACAAGCGTACGCAATTTAATTGTACACTTATGATGAAATATAATCAAGTGTAAAAGTTAATTAAATATTATTGATAATAGTGAGTGAAATAAGAGATGGAGCAGGGTTCACCTGCATGACAAGCCACGAAGCCCAAATAATATTGGCCAAGAGAATGAGGAGACAACCTTGTATCCACTCCTCTTTGTTGCCAAATTCCTTACTAGGATTTGGATTTCCCATATTTGTTGTTTCTTCCCTCAAATTCACAATGCTAAATTGAGGCCCTTTCACAAAGGCAAACACCATTGCCCCTGAAAAACTCACTAAAGTCCCCACAACCTTCAGAATTCCAGACATATCCCTAGTGGGAAACCTCTCAATCCTGATCAAAAACAAAACCCAAAACATGAAAATGAAAATAAAAATAGATAGTAAAATTTTGTTGAAAAGTACAAGTGATGAAAATAAGCTTAATTTCAGAGTCTCGTGTTAGACCGTCAGATGGATCAAGAAACATACTAAATCACACTATATACTGATGTATAATCTTGACCCGTTTGATGGTATGACACGAGATTTTGTGTATGAAATGTACCGGAGGAAGAGGGCGATGACGAAGGTGAAGGCCGGAATGCTGTTGTTGCTAGCAGAAGCAAAGGTTGCTGAAACGTAGTTTATTGTATACATGTAGAGATTCAAACTAAGAGTAATCCTGAGAAAGTTCAAACAATGTTTTTCATGTAATACATATATATATATATGGTTTTTGTATACCCAAAAATGTTGTGTTAATTAATAAGCTTACCCAAATAAAGAAACCAAAAAGATCTTCCACAATAGGCTGTATGACAGATGATCACCACTTTTCCTGAGAAGGGAAAAAACAAAAAAAACAAAAACAAAAAGCTAAATGATTCTCGTCTCAATAGTACTAATATGGCACTAGCTTACAGAATAATCATGAATTCAAGAACTTAGCATTATAATAAATAAATAAATAAATAACAAAATAAAAGCGGATTAATAATTAATTTAAACCTTTCGAGAAATAGAGCAAAAGGGAGCAAAGCAAGAGTAGCAAAAGCTTGACGATAGGCAACAAAGACAAATGGATCCATTCCTTTAGTTATTGCAGTTTTAGAGAAGAGAGACATCCCTGCATATGCTAACTGCACTAATATCATTGCCAAATATGCCTTTTTCTTCTCAAATATGTTCACAATATCAAATGATTTTCCCATATCTCTCTCTCTTAACAACAGAAAAAACTACTGAGGTGAGCTCATGTGGAAGTATAAATGACAAAGCTCTTCCTAGTATATATAGATACAGTTCATTGTGCCTATTGGATTGCACAGTGATAACGACATGTCCGCTATGTGTGTATTGGCCTAGTGATTAATACATGAGGTCAAAGATCTCCGATTTGAGTCCAGCTTGGTGCGGTCTTTAAAATTCTTTGTTAATTTAACCTCTTCCTATATAGAATATGATGCGCAATGCTAACAACAAAAAAAGAAAAATCTTCATGGTCAGTTCATAGACGTAATTAGAGTTTCAGAGAAGGCGATTTCTAATACTCCCTCCTCAATTAGTTCGCGGCAAATGTTTTCGGCACGAGATTTAAGAGGTTAAAAAATTGTGTAAAACAGTAATAAGAATATATATATATATATATTATA
>JAYJMF010000066.1:268713-281062 GCA_036873715.1 Salvia sclarea
TCAATTTATAAACTATAATAGAAAATGAATGTAAAATTTAAATATTGTTTATATGAATAAACAATATATCTTTTCTTGTGGCCAAATTGAATAGGACCAGTTGTCACAAAAACAAAATATTTTGTCAAATAATAATAATAATAATAAGATGGATCGTGGGTTGGAATTATTAATTGATTGAATGGTGGGCTGTGAGTTGGAATTATTCATTTATTGAATGAGTTTAAAAAATGAATACTAAAATAAGTTTAAAAAAGGAATGCTGACGTATCACTATAGAAAGAAATAAGGGGCTTAGGTGGAGTCCTTCCCATCAAGCAAAACGATTCCAGACATGGAAATCCTTATCCAACAAAAATATAGAATGCGAAGAAAATGGAAGTTATGTGAGTAGGCATTGATTTGTGTCCAAAATGAGATCGATTCTTGTCTCTTCCAATTTATAATTTCTTGACAAACACGTAGCACTCAAATCACACTGATTTTCTCCCATTTTTATGCAACGGGTTGCTTCCACGTACCACCTTTTGCGCCTATATATATACGCATTTACACACGCATGTATTTATATATATATATATATATACAAACCGATCAACGAGCACCGCTTTCTTCACTAAAATCAATTTCAGTTCTTTAATTTGCAGACGTTTATCAGTGAAGTTGAGAAATGTCGAGCACTAATGGAAAAGTTATTCGCTGCAAAGGTGATTACTTCATCACAATTTTGAATGATTTGTCAGCTTTTTGTATTATGCCTGCAATTTTTGGATAGGGTTTTTCTGGGTTTCGCTAAAATAATGATCTGATTAATTTTGCTGCGTGTGTTTATGCGGTTTGTGTTTAAACTCGATATCATATGTTTGTGGTTTTGAAGTTTTTTGATTTTGAGTGTCAGTTTATATCTATAGATTATTTACTATAGTTTGATTTCCTCATGTTGATGACATTTTTGCCAAAATATATAAACTAAAACATGTTTCCCGCTAAAATCATAGATTAAAAATAAATAGATGGTGATGTTCTGCCTGATTAAAGTTGCGGACGAAGTCATTTGCAAGACTTCCGTTAATCAAGTCTGGTTTATTGTTTGGTTTTTCATTTAATGATGACTGTGGTTGATCCATAATTTGGTAATATATTGACAATTTGTTAGGTTAATGTATGAAATTTATTGGTTTAATTTGTGATTTAGGTTTAACTAATTCTAATTGTATGAATTTGTTTGATAGCTGCGGTGGCATGGGAGGCAGGGAAGCCTTTAGTGATTGAGGAAGTTGAGGTGGCGCCGCCGCAGAAAATGGAAGTCCGTGTCAAGATTCTGTTTACCTCCCTTTGCCACACTGATGTCTATTTCTGGGAGGCCAAGGTAGATAGATACATGATAAATCGAAATTTCCAGCATTGAGGATTGAATTCTTGATGTTTATTAAGAGCTAAGATTATTTCTTGAATTGTGCAGGGACAGACACCTCTGTTTCCTCGCATCTTCGGCCACGAAGCAGGAGGGTATGGATATGATCATATCGAATATTCAACACATTGTAGTCGATTTTCGTCATATTGTCTAAATTTGTCTGTTGTGTATAGAATTGTGGAGAGTGTAGGTGAAGGTGTGACGGAGCTCGCCCCTGGTGACCACGTTCTCCCCGTTTTCACGGGCGAGTGCAAGGAGTGCCGTCACTGCAAATCAGCGGAGAGCAACATGTGTGACCTCCTCCGGATAAACACGGATAGGGGGGTGATGATCGAGGATGGAAAGACAAGGTTTTCCAAAGATGGGAAGCCGATATACCACTTTGTTGGAACCTCGACCTTTAGTGAATACACGGTCGTCCATGTTGGCTGCCTCGCTAAGATCAGTCGAGATGCCCCCATGGATAAAGTCTGTGTTCTCAGCTGTGGCATTTCCACAGGTTGGATTTTGTCCTAAAGAAGCTATATTTTTCGATTATT
Organism: Salvia sclarea; assembly: GCA_036873715.1. NCBI lineage: Eukaryota > Viridiplantae > Streptophyta > Magnoliopsida > Lamiales > Lamiaceae > Salvia > Salvia sclarea. Next base: position 270,670 of record JAYJMF010000066.1, read on the forward strand.
TGATGGCTCGTATTTGATTTGAGTTGTGATTTGGGTGTTGTAGGACTTGGTGCGACTTTGAATGTTGCTAAACCGACAAAGGGTTCGACTGTTGCTATATTTGGCTTGGGGGCTGTTGGCCTTGCTGTGAGTATTAAGACTCGGCATCTTCGTGTCTTATGTAGTTTGCAAACGTCTTATTGAGTGTCGTTTCACTGCTTAATTTTCAGGCTGCTGAAGGGGCTCGGATCGCTGGTGCTTCGAGGATCATTGGTGTTGATCTAAACGCTAATCGTTTCAATGAAGGTTCGTCGATAAGTCAAATCGTCTGAGCATGTCCTGTTTGATGTTGATTGTTGAAATTGAATGCTGCCTCTGTTCTTAACAGCGAAGAAATTCGGTGTCACTGAATTTGTGAATCCAAAGGATCATGACAAGCCTATTCAAGAGGTTAATTTGATTTGTTTTGCTTGCTCTTAATCATAGCAAAATGTATTCATTTCTGAACATTTCTTGGTCATTAAGATGTTAATGCTGGATTATGCTCAGGTCCTAGTTGGGATGACTGATGGTGGAGTCGACCGTAGCATTGAGTGCACCGGGAACGTTAACGCGATGATATCTGCATTCGAATGTGTTCATGATGTATATAACTATCTTGCACTCTCATATAAGTTGACAGTTACTTTTATTTTATTATCGTTGATATGTGATGCTCGTTGGCAGGGTTGGGGCGTGGCCGTGCTCGTTGGGGTTCCGAACAAGGATGATGCGTTCAAAACTCATCCCATCAACTTGCTCAATGAGAGGACTCTCAAAGGAACCTTTTTTGGCAATTACAAGCCCCGGACGGATATCCCTGTTGTTGTTGAACGATACATGAAGAAGGTAACGTTAATCAGCTCAAATTCTCTGTCGTTATAGCACATTAGTGGGTGCTCGAGCACCTCCCATCTCAATATTCGATCTTCTTGCATCCACGACCACCGTGCGATTGGATTGATAGATGATTTAGATATATTCTATAGTGTTCGATTTTGTTTGCATTGCAGGAGATGGACCTTCAGCTGGAGAAATTCATCACCCACCGCATCCCGTTCTCGGAGATTAACAAGGCTTTCGACCTCATGCTGCGGGGCGAGTCGATTCGCTGCATCATCACCATGGAGACTTGAAGTTGTAGAGTTGATTGTGCAGTAGGAAAGTTAAGAAGAGGGGTTCTGGGGTAGATTTTTCAATACTATTACTAGATAGTTAAATGGAAGTCATCTATGAATAAAATGTGTTGGGCCCTTGCTAAAATGCTGCTTCTTGAGAATGTTTGATTTGATTATGCAATTGCAAACATCCCATTACTTTATATATTAAGCAAGGATTTCATACTACAAGAAGAAATTCTCATAATTATACAACCACTTCCCTATTGAAGATCCAACTAAACTTGAGCTGAAGCGGCTTGAGCTTCTTGGCTCGCCCTTCAATCCGTCCACCTTCTCCAATCTCCACTGTTCGATCAGGAACTCCAAGATATCCACATAATCATCGGTCGTGTAGGCTCCGATCCGTTGGGCCACAGTCGAGAAGTGGTCGAACAGGTGCGGGTCCCGGCCGTCGTACATTAGATGAGCTGGCATTGTGATTTTCTTTCTCATCATATCCCCTATGGCTAGGATGGCCTCATTTGGACCGGTCTCGAGTAGCTTTCCGACGATCTTAACGTAGGCATTCTCGTCTCGTGGCGATGGTTCCACATATGCGCGCAAGCACCGGATCCCCGCCTTCCTTGGCTAGCCGAGCCGTGTTTCCGTGTGTCACAAATGTGGCGCGCTCTTGAAATGATGTGTACACAAAACCCATGTAAGGGTTATTTTCTGTTCTCAAATCCTATTTGGAGTATATAACAATTAATTAGGTCAAATAATTGTAGGAAAAATTATCTGATTTTGGACTACAAGATTTAGATATTGATCGTGTACCTACTATACTTTTTATTCTCATCAATGGTAATGAGTAAATTTATTCTGAAATGTCATCCTATACATTTCGGTCTCTTAATTATAATGTTGAACAGATCGTTTGAGCTTAGCTAGAACCATATAAATTATAAGTGTGATCTGAATAAGATGGAGAAGAATTTGGTTAATCCATTATGTGCTTCTCTAATATTTTATTTATTTCAAATTACAAAGTATTTCATAAAATAAATAACAGTATAATATAAATCGGAGTACTTTAATTCGTAGTTAAATTAGCTTTGACCGAACAAAAGTGAAGATTTAGACCCAATTGACTTAAATTAAAAAAAAAATCTTTCAAATTCTTATGGAATATGATTTGATTTCTTTTTTTCACTTTTTTATCTTTGATAAAACATTCATACCTTAAAGTTAAAACTGGAAGGAAAAGAAAGATAATGATATGAGAAATTTTACCATTCCGGAGCCGATCAAGTACTGCAGGGTCCTCTCAATCATGTCCTCAGCGGTCCAGGCCCGGCTCCAACAAGCCCACGGGCCCCATCAAGCGTATTGATCCAAGTCTGGTAAGTGGGCAATGCGTTATCATGTCTCCAACCAACACCACAAAATACTCATCGGGGAGCCCCGCGGCCCGGTCCCGGAGGGCCCGAACTTCATCTACGAAGTTGCCAAAGGGCCGGGCCGGGTCGGGGAGGAGCTGATTGGGCTGCCAGCACTCCTCCACGGGCTTCAGGAAAGGCAGCCCAGTGAGGCCCACCGTGTAGCGGCGGCGCCACCACGTGGAGGAGGGGTGGCTAATGCTAAGGCTTGCATGGGAGCGGATTGGTCTGGTGAAATGTTTGGTGTGAGAATTAATATGTATAGAAATGTATGTGATTTTATAGGAGTAAGGGAAAACTCTGTGTAACGTAATTTCTAATAGTAAATTTAGTCATGAGGTTTAACTACTTAGGAGCTGTTTGGTTTCCTTGATTAAATGGATTGGATTGATAGCAAAATTACCCTTTAAAGTTCCTCCTTTTTACCCATAATCCCTCATTTTTATGAACTCCACCACTCCTTGTGTCCTCCTTGTGTGATTATTGGTGGGATTAATAATCACACCAAATGTGGTGTGATTATTAATCCCACCAATAATCACACATTTGAGTGAAAAGGAGGGCACAAAGAGTGGTGGAGTTCATAAAAAGGAGGGAGGATGGATTAAAAGGAGGAGTTTTAAAGGGTAATTTTGCTATCAATCCAATCCATTTAATCAAGGAAACCAAACGACTCCTAAGTATTTACTTTGATGGATAAATGATGGATTGCTTAATTTTGAACTAGTTTTACAATCTTATCCTTCAAATACTCAATTCTATGTTTTATAAATCTTGCTTATCACTCAAAGTAAATGCAACCTAAGTAGGATAGTCTAATTCTACAATATTTAGGGGTACACACATCTTGCCTATTCCATGTGTTTATGGCTTGCTGCCATGACTTTGTTTCCATCTTTATGGTTTCAAATATCTGTATGTTGCTTTCTGTTATTCAGATATTTGCCACGCCAAAGGATCACAGGAAATCTAAACCATACCATGACCATGTATTTGTCTTCTCACTTGCTGATGACCACATATGGTTCCGGAATTACCAGGTTTGTGATGCTGTATAAAGTAAATCATTTGATTTTTGTGACATTAAAATCTTAAGCATATAGCACTGAAGAGGCCAAAATAATGATGTATTTGAAGAGGCTAGTTGTGTTTAGCAACAATTTAGTTGCCCGTAGTGATTGGTGCAGCAAAAATCTGATTGGTTATTAGTATTTCTCCATGAGAAGAATTTATATTAGCATCTTCATTTTTCTAATGCAGATATCAGCCGGCCATACTGGTACATCACAAAAGTTGGACCGTGGAGACTTGGAAAAGATGACATTGATTGAGGTTTGTCAAGAAACACCACATCTATATACTTAGTGTTTACATTCAAAATGTCTGGATTAACATATTTCTTACCATTATGCAGGTTGGTCCAAGGTTTTGCTTGAACCCAATTAAGATATTTAGTGGCAGCTTTGGCGGGCCAACATTATACGAGAATCCTTTCTATGTTTCACCCAACACGGTTAGTTCTTGTAGTATTTCTTCATGGTTTTGCTTACAGTTTGATATTTCATTTTGTATTCCGTCTTCTTGTGCTGCTAAAGGTCAAATTTTGGGCCATGCTAACTCTGTTAAATGAAATTTTATAACTAATTTTGAACCTACATTTGATCAACAGATTCGCTCTTTGGAGAAAAGGAAGAAGGCTGGGAAATATGCTAAGAAGGTTAAAGCGAAAACCAGGAAGAAGATGCATGAGCTGGAAAATCCCCTGGAAGTCGATGAGTTTGCTGATATGTGGAAGGAGTAACAAGCTAACAACGTAAACATGTCCTTGATTTGCATGCTATGGTGAAAATTTAGCTACCTCCACACAACATGAGAAGAGGTGAAAATGTGTTTTGATTATTTAGTTGCACCAATGATCATCGAGTCATTGACATGTCTAAATATGTATCCTATCTCGACTTCTTTTGGTTCATAAAACTGTATTTGCTTTGTAGTTTAACCACTGAAAGATTCTTTGTCAAAGCTAAAAAACATCTGCATAATCATGTGTTTTGTTCTTCATGCTGTTGCATTTCCATGAAATTTTGTTTAGTAGCAGCATGTGGTGCTATAAGGAGTATGATTAGTATTACTGTCTGTATTGTTTAGCTTCAACAGATGATCCAAATCGGGCGCCTCGTTTATTATGCTTCTGTACAGTGCTTGGTAAATCTGGTGAAAATCACTCGCAACCAATCATAATGTGGAGCTACAATTGCTCCCAACTCATCATCTTATCTCAATCATATATCCTTCTTTCGTGCTTCTCCGCGTAAGGACGTTAACCCAAGCTTTCCCAAAAATTCGTGTGACGAAATGGTAGATCCATTCTTTCTCCCCTCACATAAACAAGAGAAGTCCTTAGAAACTCTATGAAATTAACGACTTCCCTTCTCCCTCAGATCATCGTTATGTCTTTTCCCCAAGGCCGCCGCATTGCTTGTTTGCTTCTCGCTCAGATTCACCACCTAATGCATCGAAGATAGCATGTCAAAATTCTCACATCCCTTGGGGGTGCAGCGCAGCCTGAGGTGGAAGACGCAGATGCTCAACTAGAATCTGAGACGGCGATGCCACGCTTCATCGGCAGCTTGGTGAATCGGATGGCCTTGCGCCATGAATGGGAACAACACAAAATGAGGCGGTTTGCCATTAATGAGGTGGGAGATGGGATTTTGATTTGTGGCTTGTAATTTGGGTGGAGGCCAACTTATCAACTGATATATGTGGATGAACATTATCGGTCGTTTCTGTAAACAAAAACGAGCAAATGGAAAAGAATGTTGTGGGATTTTTCTGGAGCAGCAGGTTGTTTGAGAACATGTAGAGATGAGAGAGTGGTGACAATCATGCAAAAATGGATCTTGAGGGAGAAAGGAATCCTTCTGTATGATGTGGCAAATTAACGGTCCACCTGTGATTTTTGTTAACGGCATCAAGGAACGGGCCATAAATGTATTAATAGAGTAAAGGTTGTATCATTTTTTAATTTTTTAAAAGTTAGGTCATAAAATCACCACAAGGAACAAATGTTAGGCTACAAATGATAACTAACCCTTCTCATTATCTTACTATAATTAAATTTTTTACAATAACTCCTAACCTAATACCCATATAACTTTGAGACATGTATACATAGCAAATCACGATCTATAATGATTTTGTTTATTTGAGTTGCTATATGCCACCAGCAAATATAACATCATATCACACTTTTCCGGCTAAATTTGTTCAACTCGTACCATTGGATAGTATCAAATCTTTATTGGCAATTGATAAAGCCATCATTTTTTTTATCTGCGGTATTAATTTCCTAATTTAATATTTATATTCCCAGCAAATTTTAGATTTTAGGGGTTCTGTGGTACCGGGTACGTAACGTAATTGAATTCTTCTATTGCACATTTGTGTTTTGTTTTTCTAGCATGGCTGCTCATTAATCGCATCATCAACCTCCAAAAAAAAAAAAAAAAGTAAAAACAATGATAATACGCCGAAAGGTTAGGGCCGGGATACTATTAAACCATGATGTGATCGTTGGTTTGCTTTTTTTTTGAGCAAGATAGTTGGTTTAATTTAAATTAACTTTTCTACCATTTAGGTACCTTATTTACTTCGTGTCCGGTTTCAGGCAATTATTGATTGGCTAAGAAATTCATGTCGGTCAAAATAATTGCTACACGACAAAAACTATGGTCTTATATTAATCACTTGCTTAGTCAATTTAGGCACAAAACTCTACATCAAGTATTGAGCTCGTGCAATGACTTTTTAATGGACCAAAATTAATTAGCTTTAAAGACTCCATAGTGTATTCTAGTAAGGAAATTGTATGTTGGATGCTTTAGAAATTTAATAATAATAATAATAATAATAATAATAATAATAATAATAATAATAATAATGAAAATTTATTACAAATGCATGTATGATTTAATTCTTATTAATGGCATGATTTATTGGAGTTTAATAATTTAATCACACACACAAAAATACATTAAGAAAATTAAATACTTTTAAGAAGAAAATAACGAAAATTCGGGGCGTTGCATTATATAATGTCATACACCCCAAAAAAGAACCTTAATATTATGTGTGAAAGTTTTTGCTTCCCAACATATTAAATTATGTTGGACAAATTGTTATAAGACAATGTGCCAATACTTATGGAAATAACAAAAGCAACAGCGGAAAGTGCACACAATGAGGTAGTTTTTATCTACAAATTATGGACTAACTTGTAGAAAGGATTCACCATTCTCGTAAATCAAGATCAAGTACAACAGTGGGGGAAACAAACCTATTGTACTCTAACGACGGAATATAGAATCAACTTCTAAATCCGTCGTATAAGTTGCTAGTCGAAACAGGACTTATAAAAGTACTCTACAAACCAAAAACAATCTAGTCTACAAGTATTCTAACTCTAACTCTAACTCTCGTAAACACCTTATAGAGAATTCTAGACTAAATGTTGGTAGTGTAGGTCCAACACTGACTGCAACAAACATGCAAGCTCTAAGCAGGAGACTTTGCACTCGAAATTCTGGATGAGTTAAGCTCTGCAACTCTTCCTATTTATAGAATGAGATAGCCTTATCCACCACGAATCTGAAGTGGGTTTGAACTCCTTCGACCGACTTTTGGAGTGGTTGAAACTTGTTTCCCAAAACTAGTAAACTCAACCACTTTGGCTTGGTTGACAAGGTCAAAGCTTTTCCCAAGCAAGACTTGGTCTCCATCCTTCAATTTCGTTTTTCTCTTAACTTATTCTAATAATCTACAAAACAAATTAATTAAGAGATAATAAAATGAATAAGGCAAAACATGTAGTGTCTTCGACACTAACAATCTTCCCCCTTTTACCTTTTTTCATCAAAACTTGCACAACAACATCTTTCTCAACATGTTCTTCAACATCAGCACATAACTCCCCCTTAGTTAGATTTCTCCCCCTCACTTAGCATACCCAGATCAGCACACACAGATAAACAATTCATGACATGCAAGAGATCAAAAAGTTATAACATAACTAATAAAAAATATCAGAATTGTTTTGGTGCAGCATCATCATCAACAAAAAAATTGTTTTTGGGGTCAGTTAAATCAACTAAGAAAACTGAATTTTCAGAAATTTAGTGGGTCTTCTTCTTCATTTCCTTCTCTTGCTCTTGCTCCTTCTCCGCTTCCCACATCTCCATACAACTCATCGAGTTCAGCATCATCTTCATCAACACAGCAACAACTTGATCTCCATCACCAGCTTGAGCTCCTCGAGCTTCCCCCCCTGCACTTGTGCTTCCTTTGCTGTGCCACTGCCGCTTGCACCACCATCTCCCCATTTTTGAGAAGAAAGGATGATCAATAGCTTGGACTTCATCTCCTGGGCATGGTGCAACTGACTAGAGAAAAGGCGGATTCGTTCTTCCACTGCTCCAGTTCCTGTCTTAAAAAAGCATGAGGAACAAGTAATGTTTCCACGGCCGACTTAACAGAGTCATCAAAATCAGCGGCTGCGCATTGTGGATGGCGTGGATATATTAATTTTATTATTATTACATAATATATCATTATTAATATTTATAACAAAAAATTAAAATTTTAAAAAATCATATACCATGATTTTGGAATAATCAACCAAAATCAATATTTTCTTAACTTAAATATTCCAAAATCATGTTATATGATTTTCAAAATTTTAATTTTTTATTATAAATATTAATCATGATATATTATGTTATACTCCATTCGTCATCTTTATCTTGGCACATAACTTTTCGGTACGAAAATTAAGAAATTGGTGTTTTTGTATGTAAAGTGGTGTAGCCATTTTTGTTGACTAATTTTCTAAGGGCAAATTACTTTCTTTTTTGGCAAGTGCAATTACTAAAATGATAATCCAATAAAGTAAATGAGCCAAAATAAAGACGACAGAGGGAATAATAAATTTTTATTCTAAAAAAATAGTTATTAAAATAGCAAAATTAATAATGATATACGATAACACACGAAGGATTAGGGATAGATCGAAGATTCCATCCAATTAATATTTATCGAGTAAATCTCTTTCCCATATCTCAATCTCATCATGAAATGAAACAAGTTGATTTATGAGACATTGACATGTCGAGAAAGTGGTTGGCTCGAAAAAGAGAGTTTTAGTGATGCTCTTTTTTATTTTATATTTCTATGCTTTTAAAAATCAATCAACAAATTAATTCATCACTCAAACATGGATAAACAACCAAATCTCCACTGCTTACTGCTATCCTTCCCGCTCCAAGGTCACGTGAATCCAATGCTCCAATTCTCCAAGCGATTGAAGCACAACGGAATCGCTCAAATCACTCTCGCCGTCACCAAATCCTTCCTCAAAACCGCCAAAAACTTCCCCTCTCATACCTTTCCGGTCGAGGCGATCTCCGACGGCTTCGACGACGGCGGCGCCGACAAAATCGATCCGGCCGAATACTACGAGATCTGCTGGAGAAACGGATCTGAATCTCTCGCGCAGCTCATCGAGCGCCTCCGGAACTCCGGATCCGCCGTCGATTGCCTGATCTACGACCCGTTCTACCCGTGGGCGCTCGATGTGGCGGCGAAGTTAGGGCTCAAGGCGGCGATGTTTTTCACTCAGTCGAATTCAGTGAATTGCATCTACTACCAGGCGTACAAGCGGGAGATGGAGCTGCCGGTCACGGCGGCGGCGGAGATCCGGATTTCCGGCGGGCTGCCGCCGCTGCGGCGCGAGGATCTGCCATCTTTCATCCGTGAATACGAATCGGATCCGGTGCCTTGCGAGCTTATGATGAAGCAATTTATGAACGTGGAAATGGTTGATTGGATTTTTGTAAACACTTTCTACGAGTTGGAGAAAGAGGTATGTTTATGTTATATATGTCAAATTGCCAATATATCAATGGCGATTATTTCGTTTCATCAACTTACACTAACATAATTTTGTTGGCTGTATTCTCAATTTCAAATAGAGCTAATTACCCGCTTTATAAAACAAAATAGAACTAATTACCCAATACTCAACTGCATCAACGTGTAAGTGTGCAATTTGAAAATAATTTTGTCCACAAAGAAGTTATCATTTTAAAAAGGGTTATTTGGCTTGTAAATTACTATCTCCCTTCCATTCATAATGTCTCACTTTCTTCTTTTGATTGTCCTATTAATAATGTCTCATTCATTTTTGGCAAAAAAAAATACACATAAAAAGTATGTAGGCCACACCTCCTTACACTCATCAATTTTCCCTCCTTAATCTCTGTGCCTAAAAGTAATGAGATATTATGAGTAGGATGGAGGGAGTAGTATATTTTTATCAAATTCTCGTTTTGCATACTAACTTTAAAATTTGCCTGTAAATTATTGAACTGTTGATTTTTTTTTCTTTTCATTTTGCTACCGATCAAAATTTTGGCTAGCAAAATATGACATCATTTTAACCACACCTAATAACACGACGTCGTCCCTGACTGGTGTGACGTGTTTTAGTTATTCACCGTCAATTTTTTAACATTCTATGTCATTATTACTCAAGTTGAAATCCTAATTGGTAGCAAAATGAGAAAAAAGAAAATTCAAAAAGTCCATTTACAAGTGAATCTTAAAATTGGTATGTAAAATAAGAAATGATGAATGTTCGGTAATTTAGGGTTTTGTCCATGGTGGTACCGATACTACTACACCCACTAGGCTTAAAACTGACACATCCTAGGTCTTCCCGTTCCGTCATCTGGCTTATGTTCTTCATGTAGCATTCAGACCGAATGACTCTATGAAATT
>JAYJMF010000066.1:293857-305469 GCA_036873715.1 Salvia sclarea
CGCCAAATTGTGTTTGGAGGAGATGATGATTGCCCTTATTTTTTACAAGGGATAGGAATAAAGATTGCGAGGGATTGTGGTGGGCTTCCTCTTGCCATCAGTGTGATTGGAGGGCTTTTGTCTAAGTTGGAAAGATCAAAAGATGTTTGGGAGAATATTGCAAGCAATGTAGCATCCGCCATTGCTGAAGCAAACGAGCAGTTCTCGAATATACTGTCACTGAGTTATAGCCACTTGCCGAATCAATTGAAACCGTGTTTCCTATATATGGGAGCTTTCCCAGAGGATGACGAGGTTCCTGAATTTATACTCATACGCATATGGATAGCTGAAGGATTCGTGAATTCGATTGAAGTGGCAGAGGATCGGCTGAAGGCGCTCGTGGAGAGAAATCTGTTTTTGGTTGGAGAGTACAAATATGGAAAACCACATGGTTACAAGATGCATGATCTGTTGAGAGATCTATGCATTAGGAAGTCTAAAGAGGAAAAGTTTTTATATCATTTGGAGAGTGGACTTAGGGTTACATTCCCTAACCCGCGTCGTGTGCGTGTTGACGAATCATCACATGAGCTACTGGAAGACGATAGCGCCTTAGCAGAGTCCATATCATTGGTTCGATCTTTTATAGGCCTAGGTGATATTGACAATGAAGGAATTCAATCATGTGCCTTTTTCCAATCAAGATTGGTAAAGGTGTTGCTTATAAGCTATATGGATTTCGAAGAGTTCCCAACAGAAATATTTGAACTTGTCAACCTACGCTTCTTAGCTATTGGGTGCGATTCAAGGATACCTAGTGGAATTTCACGTCTGAAGAATTTGCAAACCTTGATTGCTGGGATGGAGTCGGGTGATCTAACATCTGAGATATTTGAAATGTCTGAGTTAAGACATCTTGAGTTGGACGAAGATATTGAGATAGATATTGAGGAGGGCAAGGAAATGATTGTTCCGAACAAGCTGCAGAGTGTTTCCAAAATTAGATTAACAGAGTCGTTGATTAGGAAAGGTTTCCTTGAAAGCATTCCAGATATTCAAGACTTGAGAATCGTTTGCGATGATGATGCGCCCAATACAATTGATCTTAGCCATCTCCACAAACTCGAAACATTGAGGATATATGGTCCTCAAGCTCAATGTGGTGTTTCTACAATCAAATATCCTCGTGGTCTCAGAAGACTAGCTCTGCACGATTGTGTAATGCTTCCAAGTGCGATGACGACTCTGTCTGCACTGCCGAATCTGGAAGTGCTCAAAATGGACTCTTGTGAGTTTGAAAGTGAGGAGGAGACGCAGCGTGATGAAGAGTGGGAGGTAGGAGAGGGAGTTGAGTTTCCCTCACTGCAGTTTCTACGTCTCAAAGACTTAAATATAGTGCGTTGGAGAGCCGATGAGACCAACTTCCCAAGACTCCGTGAGTTGCGGTTATTTAAATGCATCTTGCTGGACGAGATCCCTAGCGGCATTGGAGAAATCCCGACGCTCCAACTAATCGAGTTGTATGAATGCAGCGACTCTGCTGTGGCCTCAGCAAAACAGATTGTGGAGGAGCAGCAATCTGACTACGGCAACTACGGCATCAAACTTCATATCATATAGCACTTCCAAATGGTAAGATACCAAACTTACATAAATTATTTCCATATATATCCCTTATTTCTAAATGTGTATATCTAATATGTGGTTAATTTCGATTTGAATTTCCTCAAAATCATCATTTTTGTGTTGTGGTTGTCAATTTTTTTGTTTTGTTTGCCTATTGTCTCTTCAACTAAACAGAGCTACTTCTTTTAGAAGCTCTCTGTATGATTAAGTATTCTAATATATTTTAGATATCCACGATCGTCCTCCAATCACAATTGTTGTCAATGTTTCTTGCTGTAACTTGTTTGATGCTATTTCCAGCTTGTGTTACAATTTTAATTTGATATTCTTAACAATCATTATCTTTTTGCACAAGAATTCTTGTGTTCAATTGTTGCAGGTGCTATGTGTTTTTGTTGGAGAGAAAGGGTGGGAAATGGCTCTGATAATCATGATTCTGTCTTTGAGCCGACTTTATCGAATATTTTAATTTTTGGGAGCTTAGTATGCTTGTGTTTTTACTTCTCTTTTGGTTAATTTGTTGTTTTTAGCTTAAACATAGGATCTGAGATTAAGAAGATCATCATGTTTATGTGCTTGTTCTGTTATGTGTAGTCACGTCAAGGACTCTTCGTTGTTTGTGCTTAATTTGAGTAGTATAAGAAGATGATGCTTATTATGTACTAGTATAGTATACTTCTGTTTTTGAGCTAGAAATTATCTGATTAATTTTGATCATCTTCATTTGTGAACTTAGATCTGTGATTTGATCCATAAAAGGTAGTATAAGATGATGGTGATGATGCTTATTGCATGCAATTGTTCAGCTGAGAATGAGAGCTAGAGAGAGAATGGGGAGAGATTTGGGCCTAATATAATTTAGTTTGGGCCCAAATTAGTTAAAGCCTTGGGCCAGATTTAGTTTAGACTGATTTAATAATGTATGAGTCATAATGAGGAATCGGTTTGGGCTAAGCTGATTTTAACATAATGTAGTAATTGGATCATTGTTTTTTCTTTGAGGTAGTAATTACTCTATTGTTATTACTTAGGTTTTCAATTTAAATCTTAGTTTGGTTAATTAAATTTTGAGTAAAGTAATGGTATCATTAGGCAATACTGGGGTAGCTATGCGAATTATGGAAGAATTAGTGAATAATTTAGGCTTGTCGAGATGATGATGAATAATTTAAATCTTAGTTTGGTTAAATTATTATTAATTATTATTATTATTCGACTTATAAATTCTTCGATTAATAAAGTTGTACGATGCATATAATTATGTGCTTAATGCCAACTACGTACATTACTCGATCTATAATAAAACGTTTATGAAGAACATGTTACGTGTTTAATATGAGATTAGTTTAAAAGTCGTTGATTCAATGTTTTGGCGCGAGTAAAGTTATGATGAACACAATATAAATTCACGCCTTCTTAGAAATTGAGAGTCTCATAAATAATAAATAGATTATTCCGAATTTTCGCAACGATTTAATTACCACTGTCCTAGTAAAATTAATTAGAAGACCAAGTCTACCAACATGCATAAAATGAATTTGGATATATAGTTTTTGTGACTGCTGCTAGTTTAATTTCCTGTTGTCTATGGATGACTTCTTTTTACTCAGTCATCTGCCTTTTAGCAATCTTGCTTTAGGCAATAAATTAGTTTCTACAAGTTCACTAAAAAGTATAAAAATTTAACCCTTCTTTTCAGGATCATAAGTGAATCCCCATAAATACTAGAGGGATTCAAGGCATATCATGCAAACTGCAACTATCCTAATAAAATTATTGCCAACTACTCATTTTTTTATTATCAAAATTATAGCTGTCCTTTTCACAAGTTTTGAATTGATGAATAAGATAGGAGAAAAAGATTGCATGTGATTGTAGTAATTATAGCCAACTACTCACTTTTTTTTATTATCAAAATTATAGTTGTCTTTTTCACAAGTTTTAAATTGATGAATAAATTAATAAAATAGGAGAAAAGATTGCATGTGATTGTAGTGGGCTTCCTCTAGCCATCAATTTGATTGGAGGTGTGCTGTCTAAGATTGAAAGATCAAAAGATGTGTGGGAGAAAATTGGGAGCGAGGTAATAGCTGCAATTACTGAATTTAATGACAAGTTTCTCTAATATATTCTTCTTATGTTATATTCACTCGTTTAATCACCTAAAATCAAGTAGCCTGTACATGAGAGTTTTCCCAGAAGATTATAAGATTAAAGGCTCCGAACTGATGCGTATGTGGGTGACCAAAAGATCTGTGAAGCTATTGAATTATATATTAGGTCGCTCAAGCTACAACGCACTAATCATCATTGACATCAATTGTATTTTTTATTTATTTTATTGATGATACATGTTATTAAATAATATGATTAGTTAAATATAACTTGAAAAGGTGGATTTAAATAAACTACTTGGAAACATGTTAGTCATCTAGAGTCTAGAGAGAGGACCATTGGTCAATAATTCAATGTAAGGATTAAAAGTCATAGGATATTTGAAGAAGACTTTTATTCAAACTATTACAATTTTAACCTTATCTTTAGTTATAAATAGGGCCATTATTGGTTACATAAAACGCAACTTATTAGCTACCGGCCATCTACTCTACTTTTTTTTTTAATTATTATTATTATTATTTTATAAATTATTACTTCAGTTTCTTGAAAAAAATATTTTTTTCAAATGGTGTGATTGTTGAGGAGTTAGAATCCACTTGTTCAATCACACCAACTAGATTGTTCAAAGCTTATCTTCTTAATCTTCATAACATCTTGTTTATGAATGAATATAATTAAATAATTTATCATGTTCTTAGATGTATTGATATTTTATCATTAACTAAAAAAAATTAATTTAAATAAAAATATAAACAAAATAAAAATAATTAAATTGATGTAACTCTCCCACTAACTAAGTCCACGAAAAATGTAGTCGGATTTGTCTCCACTAACCTAGAAGCGGAAAATTGTTTGTCATTTAATTAATTTAATATAAAATTTATGTATATAATAAATTATTAGTTTTAAAGAAATTATTATTAAAATTAAAATTAATGATTTATATTTAAGTATATTATAAAGTTTATTGTTACAAATAATAATTGCATGAATACGAAGTCGACACGAAAAGTTTATGATACGGATAAAAACAATATAGTGGGCCCGAGCTTGTGAATCAAATCTCACTCTATATCTTACTCTTCACGAGATGGTCCGTCCACTTGGACCCCAATTTAATTGTATTCTTCTAGAAAGAAATTGACCCCACTCTCGCTCAATCAAAATCAATTTGAAATTTTTTATTAGTTCTGTCGCTTGTAATTATGGATGAGTTTACTAACCTTTTGAATCGTAGGTGTCAATCTCAACTTTCAAGGCATTACTTAGCAATGCGGGCCCCACCCATTTGACGGCATCAAAATACGGCGTTTCTCAAGAAGAGAGGAGGTGTTGAAATGGGGATGGAGTAGGTGACGAATATTGGAGTGGGAATTACCTTACCACTACCAATGCCAATGTCAATGCCAATACCAATACCAATACCAATACCAGTGTTCTAAAAGTCTCCGACTAGACCCGCCTAGTTCCCGCCTAGGCGCTAGTCCCCCCTCCACCGCCTGACTAATGCTAAATTCGCCTAAGCAGTAAGCGACACTCTAGCTATCGGTCATATTAAAGCTTAATTAGTATCTAGGTGTGAACTAATCGATACTTATGTTGATTGGATTGTTCTATACGTTATTTG
Organism: Salvia sclarea; assembly: GCA_036873715.1. Lineage (NCBI taxonomy): Eukaryota > Viridiplantae > Streptophyta > Magnoliopsida > Lamiales > Lamiaceae > Salvia > Salvia sclarea. Next base: position 299,211 of record JAYJMF010000066.1, read on the forward strand.
GATGGCTAGATGGATTCAAGATTACATTAGATATGGATATTATGTTGAAAGTCATAATTTTTTTTTATTATAGACTATGAACTTCATGTAAGAATTGTGAAGTTTATGCAATTGGCTATTAATTATCATATTCTATGTTTTGTAATCATGAATCTAGTAATAAAATTATGAATAATATATGTTGATATAGTTGTATAAGATGATATGATGTAAAAATTGTAAAAATAAGCATTGTGGTTCTTATCCGCCTAGGCCCCGCCTAGGCTCCCGCCTAACCGCCTAGGCGCTAGTCCCCCCTCCACCGCCCGACTAGCGCCTAGCGATTTTTAGAACATTGACCAATACCAATACAAAAAGGTTCATTACAGTCCAGAGATAAATAGCACTCACGCAATTTTGGATTTTCTGTGCGTTGGACCTATATAATATCCTCACCCAATCGGAATTCAGTTTCTGTCAACTTCGCATTACTTGAAGAGGTAATGGCAAAATATTAAGGAACATTAGTCATATATCTTATGATGATTAATCATTTTCTTTTTCACTGATTGGTAAACTGTTGCAATCTTTCACATAAATTATTCTCCAAGGATATGCGGCCTGCTAATGAATGACACTATCAACTTACTTTTTTTAAAATTACATATTTCTTTTTCAGGTATTAGTAGTACTCCATAATTTATATCACAAATCTAATTAATCAAGTTTTTACAATAATTCAACCATTCAATTTTGGCAATTAAATACCAAACATTTGGAAGAGCATATCCTCCCTACTTTGAATGAACACAAACATGAATTGAATGAACACAAGCATGAATCTTCGATGCTAATGTTGGTTAGAAATCATGTTTGAAGCAATCATTAAGTTTATAGCTTACTTATCTTGTGAGGACTTCATTCGTGGTTGCTCATTTTAATGTATGTTAAAGCAAGCGCGATAGAAAGGGGTTCAGATCTTACGAGTTTTAATTGGCATTTTCTTCCCATACTTTTTTGTGTTTCTGACTGTTTTTTTTAGACAATCCCTTCTAGTGTTTCGGATGATATCCTCTGTCCCACTATCTTTCGTGTGCCACCGTGTACCACTGCGAATTTCGATAGTTTTAATAATATTTATTATAAAATAAAAATTTATTATATCATAATACATTATGATTAATATTTATAACAAAAAATTAGAATTTTTAAAACTTATATACTATAGTTTTGGAATATTTTGATTATAAAAATACTTATTTTGGTTGATTATTCCAAAAATATGATATATAATTTGTTAAAATTCTAACTTTTTGCTATAAATACTAATCATGATGTATTATGATATAATAAAATTTTATTTTACAACAAATATTATTAAAACTATCGAAATTTGTAGTGGCACACGATGACACACGAAAGACTGTGGGACAGAGGATCACATCCGCTAATGTGTATATATTTTCTTGAATAACATAATTATTGTCTATTTATCCACCTGCCTCTTTTTTCTTTTTCTAGAAAATATCTTCTCTGTTCTCATATATATGTATTTTTGTTTGTTGTTTGATCGTCATTTTTTTTTATCATATCTCGCCATCTCGGCTACATCTATACCGGAAACGGCAGCAGTAACGTTTATCTCTTTCCTTAAAAAAGAAACTGTGAAAAATAAACTTGGTAGAACATTGATTTGATATCAGAGCAAGAACACATCGTTCTGATACACTTTTCTTGAGAAATTTCATTGACCATTTTAGATATAATGGCTAAGCATAATATTAATTTACAATACAATCATTAAAATGTCATCTGAAACATCCCAGATACAAAACACATAAAAGATTGAGCAAATATAATTAAGAAAAAAAGAAAAAGAAACATGTACAAGGATAATAAGTATGTGCAGGAAACTTCCCATTACAATATATGGATATCCCACTGCACCATCGGTAATTAACCAGCTGAAGACGTTAAGGTGTTATCAAGATATGCTCAAGCATCTCATACCATTTTTTCTTCTCCAAAAATAGTTTCCTCCAACTCATCAAACCTAAATAAAAGAATTCAACATTAGAGCTCAAAGATACTTCCAAAGCTAGAAAAGAAAGGAAGAAACACATATTTACAGTTTTGGGACATCACATCAATGTCGATTCTCCCTTCGAAATGCAACCGTTTGAAACCCCAAAAAAATCATATATGTGAAGTATCAAACATGGAGAAGATCAAGACATGAAATGGAATTGCTTACTAGATAAAACTACACAAGGAATAAGCTTTACAGATTTTCAGTGAAAAAGTTTAGCAGGGTGGAGGTTGGCAAATAATATAGTAGAAAAATCTGATGAGACGAGATGTGAATACCTGCAGAATTGAACAGACTGTTTGTATTATAGTAAGAATGAGCAGAATGCTTGCAGCTAGAACAGAAATGAAGGACCACGGGTTGCTGAAATGGTCGTGTCTCAGCATCACTCTCCACTTGAACCAACTGGCTTTCAACTGATGAAACTGATCCCTGCTGTAGTCATTCAAGTCACCACAAAGCTTAGCAAAATAGAAATACTTCACCTCTGTCACAACTCCCTTGTACAGATTGTTGAATAGATCCGCCACATGCTCACTCTCGCCTAATTTGTTCTCGATGATGCCACATTTGACAAGCAGATCAACGTCACGGGAAGTGTTCACAAAGCTGTCCATGAGTATCACATAGCTTGTGATATTCTTGGAATAGTACCCACAATACCCCAAGTGCTCAAAGGCTATTAGATTCCGGAAGAAGGTCTCAGTCGATTGATTCACTGTCAATTTTGGGATCGTCAGCACGCCTTTGCTAAACAGAACCTCAAACAGACAATTCCCTTCTGCACTACGGAACTTGACTCCAGCTTCTTGAAGTTCTGTTACGCTGCGAGTGTACTCAAACTTCCTAGCCGGGAAGATTGGTTGTTTCCTCAAATTCTCGGGAGCATGAAGAAACAGAAGGAACTCGACTAAATGCCTAGCGTGATAGCAAGGCTCTGACAATTGCACCTTGTGTGTGATGCCGACATTCTTGAAGAAATTCTGAGCAAGATCATAGATGGAGAGTCTCATGCCCTCATTTATATATGTGAAATCCACAAACTCCAGTAGGCTCTTCATCACGCTTATAGGCAGCTGATTCTCGAGCAACAGCATGTCGTGCAACAAATCGTGGTACATCCAGTGATTCTCGAATATGATCTCGTTCTTGTCCCTTAGCTGAAAGAAAAGGCTCTCGAGGAAAAGCTCAACAATGAATATTCCATCCAACAAGATCAATTCCGTAAGTCTCTTAGCGGAAAGGTTAACTGTACCCTCATAACACCCACGAACGAAACTTTCTTCCTTGGCTGCAAACGTGACTAACGTTTGCAGCTCCAAGCCAACCGAAAATCTGCTCAAGAAATTGTGCAAGAATCTCAGTTTGTAAGCTTGCATTCCTTGGAGTGGGGCTTTGCCATGATGAAGCGGACCAATTGACACTAATCGAGGCGTGTAGGATGCCTCGTTTGATTTCCGGAGCTTCTGAGAGACCGTGTAGATGCAGGCGGTATACGAATAGGGAGGATCAATAGACAACTTATTTAACCTTATATCAATGGAAGATGTTAAGCTTTCGATCACTTGAGCCTCCGATTCTTCCACCTCTAATACCTTCACCACGACCTCAGATTTCATCTCCTGGCTATTGGACCTGCAAGATTTGTCAAGATTAGAATCAAGAGACATCGCAAACACATGTATGTATGTATACAAACTTCTTTGGGCATTTTTCAGTTACTCAAAGCTAATCAGCTGAGATGTTATTCCAAGAAAGAAAGGTCGCCTTGAACATAAATGAGTGGGATATATATAGAGAGCAGTTTGACACATAGGAGTGGAATGTAATAAATATACTCGACCATCCAATAGGAACAAAAAGTTAAGATTTGCACTTTCCTAAGATTAATTTTTGACAATTATTAAATAAAATCAAGCAATGAAGAGTTTTCTCCCTCAAAAAGAATAAGTGAGGAAGACTTCCGTCAGCTCCATCTTTGCTTGAGCAAGACTTATGAAGCACATTTCTTCTCCAACCTCTCAACTGTAAGTTCATCGAAACATGCTTATAAATGGAAAATCAAGACTATAAAATTTAAAGGAAAAAGGGGAACATTAGGAGGCAAATCTGCAATCTTGGAGTAATTTACTTGCAAAGACACTCAGACACAATAAGATTAACTTGCGCAACTGCAAACCTCAAAGCTTCAGTTTCAGATTTTTTCAGTAGAACATTAAGCGTACAGTGATAGATCTAGTCAACTTTGTTAACTGTATCGAAACAGCAAAGAAAGAGACGAGCCCAGAAAAGAACACAAAATCAGGGAAAGAGAAAAACCAAAATCTAGTTTATTTCCGTGAAGTGGATTAATTGCGCTGAGAAGGGAAAATTTGAGTAGTTAATGTGGAAAGGGTTAAACCTGTAGTTGTCTTGGCTTCGTCTTTTGCTTTGGTTTTGTGAGGAATGGATGATCCAACACTTGCAACCGCACGTTTTGAGCCGTTACATTCTCTTCCTTCCGTTACTTTACCCATTTTAGCAACTGGTGGGGTGGGAGTGGGACCCAATACTAACAAAGTTCCACCACAAGCTTCATGGAGCCCATCAAAGTATATTTTTTGTGCTCTCAACATTATACGAATCCACATTCATGCATGCTGTATATTTTTGGGATAACGTATGTTTTCTGCTCATAATTGGGTGTGGATTGTGGAATCATTTATCAATTATCACGCTTTCACACTCAATAAATGTTTCACTGTGTCTGTCAATTTTTATGGCTACGCTATTTTCCACTACTGCCGATATATATATATAATATACAGTTGGCACTCGAAAAAAATGACATTCATGTGACATATATCCTCCCATTAATTCTGAATTTAATAACGTGGTTGTGAATCTGACGTGGAAAATATATATGAATAGCCGGCCCTTACCCTTTTAATTTTACAGTCAAAACTCCATTATTAGGACGATACAGCGCATTTTCCTTTTCAAAACACCTGGAACAAAAATAGTGGTACAATCATAGTATATTTCTTTTTCTTTTTTTTAGGACATTATATATATTTTCTATAATGGGATTGTCTCGTACAATACTCAAACATTAGGTAGTATTGAGATGCATGTTTCAGTTTTGTAATGTATAGTTCCGTTTTTAAATATGCATATATAGCTCAATTTTGTGATAACATGCATGATTCTATTTTGACAACAAAACCATCTTCTTCTTCAATTTCCAATTAACTCCGCCATAACCATCTTCTCTTACAATTCTTCAATCTTCTCAAAACCTTATTTTCCAAATACGTACTCATGTGATAACTTGTGGCAATCACCATCGTCTACTGTTGCCAGCGGTGCACATATCCATAACTCGCCTCCACCATTGCACATCAACAAGTTTTAGTTCTGCATATGAAATCGAAGTGAAGAAGGAAAGGAGGATCAAGGAGAAGAAGTACAAGTAGAAGTAGAAGAAAGAAGATATGAGCATGTATACATGTTTTTATGTATCAACATGCTCACAACGTGTAATCCATGATTTGTTGATTTTGATGGATGGACGGTCAAAATTGATTCTCCAAATTTGATGATATTTTCACATGCATTAGATAATATTTTTCGACGATTATACTTTTTTATGTGTACAATTTTCATCGATTATTATACTTTTTCCAATCTATAAGATAATCTTTTTTATGTCTGCAATAATACTTTCATTGATTATTATATTTTTTCACATTTAAAGTAATAATTGTTTAAATTAAAATTATGTTTTGAATACTATAATTAATAATTGATCTCTCCCCAGGGGTGCATATCTTAACCCCCCCAAAATTTATCAAATTAGTTGGCGCGCGAGATGATTAAGGAGCAAAACTAGGATGTTGCTGTGTGAATTGGCATTTTAACACTTTTCTTAGACTTTATATCATTTCCTTGTCAAATTATCCAAAGTAAGACACTAGAGAAATAAAATAAATGAAGTACAATAATAATTAAATCTATACTAATAAAAAAAGAGCCAGTGTGACAAAATTTAGAATACCTAATATACCCCTACTATAAATTCAATTTAAAGATAAATTTGTCTAATGTATTATATCATATGTATAAGATATACAATAATTAAATACAAATTAAATATTTAATCATTATCATATTATTATTATTAACTAATCTTAAATATTCGATTAAAAAGTA
>JAYJMF010000066.1:308961-320493 GCA_036873715.1 Salvia sclarea
AGGTTGTGTAGGCGGTGCGGACGGATTTCGCCGATGGCCGGAGAAGTCATTGTTCCGGCGATATAGCATAAATAAACCAACATTTTTTATTATTTGATTAATAAATTTAAAAAAAAAAATTAATTAAACTAATAAAAATCGAACCGGTCAATTATAAGTGAATCGAACCAAAACTTTTAAAATATCAAAGTGACTCCTACTATGTAGACATACTATTGATTTATCACTGCTCTTACCAAAAACCTACGTAAATCATTAACTTTTAGACACTAAAAACACCACCAAACTTTTATTTAAATTCATCCATATGTACTATATAAGGTGATATATATACACTGTTGTGGACATAATCACATAGGATGTAAGTATATGAGAATGACATTGAAAGACATTCCTATAAGGACAAATTAAATGACAATGTGGGACCATATGGTGTCATTAACAATTGTAACTATTTAGTAAAGTGTTTAACTATTTATTAAAGTAATGACAAGACCCTCGACATGTTTTGCTGAAAATAGATATGGAGCAGGCACATGGTGCTTTCCCTTTATTTCCATAAATATTTGTTCTTTGCTTTCATTATAATCTTGGTAATTTGTACACCCCTATATATATATATCTCACATCTCTTTCATAGATAAATCACTTACAACAAGCTAGTTTAATTAATTTATTAAAGAGATAGAATGATGGAGGAGAAGGTGATTAGGCCTTTGTACCACAAGCACCCCTTAATTCTAAAAGAGAATGTGTGTAAGGAAGAGAGAGTAGATTGTTATGGTTGTGGTGTTCCCGTAGCCAATTTAGAAATGGCATATGTTTGCATGGAGCTCCATTGTAGCTCTAGAAATAGGAGAATCATCCTCCACAAAAAATGTGGAGAATTGCCTAATCAAATTAGGCACCCCAAACACCCCAATCACCCCATCCACCTATTCGATTTCCACCAATCAAAGTGGCACTTGTGCTCCGTTTGCCGCCGCGATCTCGACAACGTGCTCGGCTACCGATGCTCGAGCTGCGAGTTCGACGTCGACATAACGTGCGAGAAGATCGGCATCGACGCCTTGTTGGAGGAGAGGAAGGAGCTGCAGCACCCGAGCCACCCCGACCACCCTTTGACACTCATGAGGAAGCCGGCTTTCGCGTTTTACTGCGATGGTTGCGGCGCTGAAGATGTGGACATGGCCTACATATGCAGCACTTGTGAGTATATGGTTCACCGGAGGTGTGCGGCGTTGCCGCTCCGGCGGCTGTGCCACCACCACCACCACCACCTCTCCTTGGCCTTTACTTTCCCGAGGAAGCATTTCAAGTATAACTACAAGTGTGAGGTTTGTGATATGCTTTTGGATAGGACTTGTTGGATGTATTATTGTGGTGATTGCAGATTCTTTGTCCATCTCGGATGTGTTGAATCCTCCAAGAAACCAGACTCTAACTCGTAAGAATATTTGCTACTAATAATTAATACTTGTAGCATTTTTCTATTGCTTTGTTAAATTATGATTATGACTTGAATTTTTGGTCAAGTTGTACCATATATATCTTATGTCTGAAAATTTTCAGACACGGAGATGAAAATGTGACTAAGTTTCCGCTGTATGCAAATGACATCTACAAGAAGTTGCTAACACCATTCGTGAAGAGAGAAAAAGGCGAGGACAACATCAACATCAACATCAACATCAACATCCCAGTCGCGGACACAAGAACAACAACTAGTTCATATGCATTCAAATATCACGAGCATCCTTTGAGTTTGGTTTCCGAAGCATCATCAAGCGATAAGGAATTGAAGATATGCAACGCGTGCATAACGCCCATATCTTCTCCTCCATACTACGAGTGCGGCTCTTACCCTTGCAACTACTCCATCCACTCAATTTGCACCTCATTACCAAACAAACTACCTTCATCAACCAACCCCAACTCCCAGATATACGGCGACTGCCAAGACCTACCAAACAACAACCACAACTTCACTCTCTACGCCACCTCCAAATCCAACGGCAGGGATGCCATCTCGTACTGGTACTGCAACCTCTGCGACCTCCCCACCAACGGCATGGGCTACAGGTGCGACACGTGCGGGATGAAGATAGACATCAAGTGCGCGTCTCTTCCAATCACCATCCGACACGCGTCCCACCCCCAGCACAACACCCTCATAAGGATACCTGTGCAGGAAGAAGGCGGGAAACGAAACAAATGCCACGGGTGCTACACTAGATCAAAGATCGCGTACCACTGCAGCAGCGAGGGGTGCGTCTTCGCTCTCAATTTGGAGTGCCTTTTGATGCCGAGGAGCGTCAGGGAGGAGGAGTGGGACCAGAGGCACCCGCTCGTGCTCACGTTCGACGCCTCGCTCGACCATCCCTCCGATTTCTTCTGCGAGTTCTGCGAGACGCAGATGCACCCCAAGTCGTGGATGTATCACTGCCGGAAATGCGATGTTTCGTTCCACCTCGTTTGCTTGAAGAATGCGTCTGGTTGGTACAGGAATATCAAATTTGGGAGGCGGTTTGAGCTGTATGGGATTCACACTCAGCACCCTCTCACGTTTGCTTACATCACTCTCAAGAAATGGTGTGATCTGTGCCGGCAGCGTGTGTATACGGATTCTGGATTTGAATGTGCGTCGTGCTACTTTGTTGTGTGTCAGGACTGTGGAAGTGCGGAGTTGGAAAGGATTTCAGTTGCTTAATTTGTTTTGTTTTGGGGTATGATTAGCTTGCTCTCTTTCCATGGGCAGTGTTGCACTTCATTTGCAGCTTGTTACCCAATACTTAAACATTCATCTTCTTCTGATCTCAAGTCTCAAGTATATGGTGATTGCCAAGGCATACCTAACAAAAACCATTACTTCACACTCTATACACCTAAATCAAATGCGCGGTCTCTACCATGAAATGTGAAAATTAGGGGGGCGGATTCACCCTAATCACCCGCTCATTTACGATTATATCACTCTCAAGAGACAGTGTGATCTTTGTAATGTCGAGGTGTATACATATCTTGGATTTTAATGTGTGTCATGCTACTATATTGTGTGTGTGAGGAATGTGGACGTCGAGAGTTGGGAAATATTTGAGTTTCTTCATTATATTCGGATTTATTATTACCATGTCTATTTATCTTTAGTGACATGAAAAATTTGTCCGACATGTGTATCATAAACGATTCATACGATTTACTTAAATATATTGTTGTTTCATGATTATTTGAATGAGAATGCAAGTAAATATAATTTTTAAAAGAAGTGAGAAAAGAAACATCGGGTTAGCAGGCACATAAATTCTGCTGAAAAATGAAGAAAAACAAATGTAATAAAAATTATTAAAATCAACTTCTCTCAAAAGCAGTACATATCGGTTATTCGTAGTTTTATCATGGAAGATAATGTATAAGAGGAAATGTTGAGTAAGGGTAAACAATAAACGACAATTTTTTTATTAGAATAAACGACAAGTTCAATAAATAAGTTTTTGGTTTTTAACCATAGGCTACGTAGATTCTGTGGCACCCCAAAACCAACAGCAAATTATTGCCAATCCGATTTTCTTTCCATATTCTCTCTGCATCATAAAGGATTATATGCACTGACTGGGGTGAGAGAGAGAGAGAGAGAGAGAGAGAAGGATTTACATTACACCAGCAAACACATTACACATACACCAGTAACTAATTCTACAAGATCCCACAAATATTTATTTCATGAGTTTGAATAATGGGGCAAAACATAAGATGCAGCCAATAACATTTTCTCTCACAGTGATCTATTTGGCCTGGGCGATGATGACTTGGCTTTAGCAAATTCAACCAAGTCCCTAAAAAGCGCATCATCGGATTTCTCCTGCTCGGTGGCAGCTGGTGGCGACCGCAGCGACATATTCTTCGTCTGCCCGACCAGGCCGTCGAAGGAGGAACCCGAAGACCAACTACTTGAACTCGACGCACCGCCACCATTCGCCTGCTTCTGCTTGAAAAACTGCTGCCTCTGATTATACCTGATAGGCGGAGGCGGAAGGTTACCCGCAGCAGGCAGCGGATCTGCAGATTTGCTCGTTGCAGCTGCTCCGTTGAGTGTTGGCGGTGGAGCAAGCGCGGATGCTGTGGGATTGATGAAATCTTCATCGGAAGATGAAGAATGCGTTGGACTTAGTGGAGGAAAGGGGTTTCGACTGCTCGAGTGAGCCGGAACGGCAGCACTCGTGGATCCCGGTGTTCTAGACGACTGCTCTGTGTCGTTAGCGTCACCGCTTTTGCCAGAATCTGTGCTAGTTGGCTTTGTTGGAGGAAGAATAGGGCTGCTCTGTGCTGCCTCGGTCTTTCGTGCTAGCCCTTTCGATGCGTCCCTCGATGATCTGCAAATTTTTAACAAAAAGCTTTAGACCGCATTTCAACAAAAGGAATTATGTTATTCCTTCCAACTAAATTGTCCAGATCTTGATAAATTTTAAAGAAACAATCTTTATTTACATTGATTCTTATGTCGTTATAACTTTTTTCCCAGTGAATGATTTTGGACTATCCATAAGTCACTAAAGCAGATAAAAGGCAGGAAAAACTTATAAATTTCGAAAAAGTAGTCAGCATTTTCCAAACGAAAATCCTTTTAACCTGCGCATCAACTGAGCAAAATCATCTTCTGATTCTTCATCTTCGTGATCCACGTTCATAAGAGGTGCAACAGGAGGTTCTACGTCCACCACTGGAACTGGAGGAGTTCCTTGGGCAATATCATCATGGCGACCAAGCACTCGCTGCAAACTGTCGTTCAAAGATAATCCTCTGCATAGAAGGTTCTCATCTCTGCAAAGGCAGGAAAAGTTGTTATTTACCATAAAAATGAGCCAACATCTGCATAGAAAGAAATATCGAAATACAGCAGCATGCACTTACATGGTCTCATTCACGAGCACAGTGACACGTTTCTGGTATGAACGGCACTGATCGACCAAGTCAACAATGATCTCATCCTTTACCCCCTATGGTGAGAAGAAACTGATTTAGTAAAGTCACAAACATGTTGAGGTATCCATTTCAACAAGATGTAAGATTGTATTGAGTTGGCGAAATTACAAATCAAACATTTACAAAAATTGTAATTTCGTATAGTCCAAGAGTAAAAGAGGACCTGAGAATTATTTGGATCCAAGGCAGTCAGCATTTCCATAAGAACGTCAGCAAGTCCCTCGGCAGTCTGAATCTCCTCCAGGCTGTATGACGAAAAGACGAAGGATGAAAATTCATGTTCGAGTCCAAAAACATCTCAAGCATTGAGAGATTCAGAATGCAAGTACCTGAGTCCAGAGGCATCAGACTCCAAAGATGCTTCGATGCCTGCGTCCTCATACGGGAAGGTAGTCTCAGATATGGTATGTGTTTGGGGTGGAGTGAACAATGTTAAACTGGTTTCTTCTCGAGGTGGAAATTCAACACCAGCAGACTACATATTTTGAAAAAACAAATAACACCATGAATCATGACTAGAAGAATTAAAAAATAAGGCAAAAACTTGTGTACGTCCGGATGTACAATGCAACCATCCCAATTAGGGTTCACCAATCCGAAATTAGAATTTATTAATCCCCAATTAGGGTTTATTAATCACAATTAGAATATGTTAATCATGTTTTCAGTCCCCCCCCCCCTGCACCCCCTTTTATCATTTTCCAAAAAATGTTCTCCACTTACGTTTTCTAAAAAAGACCCTCATTTTCAGCGTTTTCCAGAATATGTCCCATCTTCCCAAAATATGTCCCAGACTTACGATTTCTAAAAATAAAAACCCCATGATCCAGCGTTTTCCAGAAAATGATGAGTCACTCTGTTGGATTATAGGTAATTAGAGTTATCAAATTTGGCAAGTCTGCTACTCGACTTAAATCAGGCATCAACAACACATTTGAAAATAGACAGAATAACAGGATATAAGAGAACGATTCATTTTCTCATTCATTGAGAATAGTTCTAACTTCTAAAACTCAAATAACCAAAGTATCTCGTGACAAATAGCTTAAACAGTAGGGATCACTCTACTCTAAGCAAACCCAAAATATTTCCATGATAAACTTATCATATTGCAAAACACAACAGCCTCAAAATAACATTGTGGATACAGCTTTAGAATAAGAACATGCAAAGCACAAACCAAGGAGAAATTTTAGTCACCTTTAGTTCATTATAAGCAGCATAATATTGGGGAAACCTTCCACTAATTCCCCCTAAAGCTTCTTGCCAAGTATCAATCAACACCAGTATCTTCTCCCTCACATTTAAATCAGGCTGAAACATACATTATAAACGTAAAATATACATCCATACATATACAAGTAAAGGCGCCATTACAGGTAAAAAGATCACAGTACCTTCTTCTTTACAATTTTGACCATCTCACGGAGAATATCCCGCTCAACAATCAGCTGAAATATAAGGTCCCCACAGTTTTTGCTCAGAGTATCTAGCACCTAAGTTATAAAAATATTGGATGGTCAAATTTTCGAGCTAGAGATGATCACTCAATCGTCCTAAGTAGACACAGAGACACATTCTGATGCATACCATACACAGTGTGTATGTGTCTGTATAAAATAGACTGAACAATAAGAATATACAACTAAATAGATAATTAAGCCAAATACCACATCTTTTGCGTAAATAAACAGAGTATTAATCTAATTATAATCCTGTAATGCATCTAATAACAAATTTGGATACGATCAGTTGGAAAAAGGAATGACATATTGCAGCAATTTATAGATAAGCAAGTATGTAATAAGCTGAAGGAAACATTGATATTTTAACTTCAGCGTAATCATTTTAACAGATTGAGTAGGCATATCTATTCAGAGCCCGGAAAAGTGCAAGGAATACTTACAAACAGTGCAAGGAGCTGACTTTTAGGGCTTTTACTCCGCAATCTTTTCTTGATTATCTTTAGTGCATCCTTTGCCTGCCTGATATTTCGATTTAGATATGAGATTGCATGCAGAAATTTACTTCATGGACAAGAATGTAGCACCAATGCAATATTACATAGACAGTCAGAAGATTAATACAACTGTGAGATATATAAGCAGTATTGCAATATTGTCGTATTTCATACATCCATGATAAATATACTTATACTACCCATAGGCAGATTTCACTGGTAATAGATGGCTAATGAAAACACAATATCTAAAGCAGAATCTCGTAATACTCAAAAAGCCAGTTTTCTGATTTTGTTCCAGCCGAACAAAAGGTGATTAAGTCTCCTACCTAGGAGTTTAAAGAGAACCCTCGAGAGTATTTGATGTCACATTCTTAATTCGTATAATCTCCTACAGAAATGTCCTTACTAAAAATTTTACGAGTTGCATTACAAAGGAAAAGCATTAGAGGAAAGCACTCTCACATAAAAGCGGATCATGCGTGCAATCATAGTAAGTGAAGTAATACCTCGGATCCATGTTTATTATATCACAAAGCTCGATGTTTATTGCCCAATCTGGACCAGCCAGCTTGTCGCTGGTAGCCCTCTCCGCAGCAGCTGTTGCATTAGCCATATTTTTACCGCACTACAGCCACTACCTTTTCACTTCCTAAAAACAAACCAATCAAACCACATTATCAGATCATCGACATGAATCAACAAAATCGGATTTCATGCATAACACATAAACACAATCAGAACCGTTGCTAATCAATAGAAGACGACCAATAACCATTTTAAATCTACAAAATCTGCAGCCTAGAGAAAACATTAAATGCATGTATGTGTACATAAATAGCAAAATCACTATCATAAGGAAATAATTCAAACTAAATTATGACCAAAATGAAAATTAAAACCTATACACAGCATACATGACATCGAGAAAAACAAATCAGAGGGAGAAACATTCTAATTCCACTAAATTTAGCTGCAACTGAAGAAGCTAGTAGTAACAGAGTAAGTATATAAAATTGGTGTAACAAAACTAACCAAAAATCTAGCCTAGTTGGTGAATGCAAGACAGCAACCGAGAAAAAGGGGGCCCCCGAAATCGGAACTGAGCCACCAAGTCAAAACTGAAAGAAAACCAGCCAAGAAAACCTCAAAGATCATTCTTTTGTTGTAGAAGACGAAGCGAACCAGTTGGAATATGAAAGCACAAGATCGCGAGTCATGGGGGTGGAATCGGGAGGGAGAGAATTGTAAGAAGAAAGAAGGGAGGATGTTTAGAAGAATGCCGGTCAGAATTCCTCAGGTCCTTGCCTAGTCCACGAGAGTGAAAGAAGAGAGAGAGAAGAAGAAATGGTCTAAGGGCCTGTTTGGTAAGAAAGAGGAAGAAAAATTGATTTCATTAGGTGATCCGAAGACGCAGCTTATTCGCTCCAACTTCCACTTCCTACAAGTTTAATGATTTGTTTAACTCACTTCCGCTCTATTACCCACCGTGGACACGAATTAACGTATCCACTGTTGATGTGTCATTGCCACATGAATAAAAAAATAAATTATACTCCCTCCGTCCCATTCTTCTTGTCCCACTTTCTTTATTGGGCCGTCCCATTCTTTTTGTCCCATTTCCTTTTTTGGCAAAAATTTACACACAAAAAACATGTGGACCCCTTATATACTATACTCTCTCACACTCATCAACTCCACTTTCTTAATCTCTGTGCCCAAAGAAAGGGAACAAGAAGAATGAGACAGAGGGAGTATTTGATTTTAATTCAAGTTACTATTAATATCATCTTCATATATAAAAATTCATTATATTTAATTAAATAATCATAAATAACAATTAACTTTGACATTATCCTAACAAAATGCATTAATTAACAAACACATCTATGAAGATTTGACGCATTCCATCCACCATAAAGCCTTCAAGGTTCATTGCTCTAATTATTTTTTTAATCTTTATTTGTTAACTTGAAAAAGAATTTGTAATTATTCATTTAATTGATTGGTGATTTTTTAGATATGAAAATATGAAAACTTCATAGATTTGATGATTATAAAATTAGCGAATAGATAAATCTATTATTTTAACAAAATCATTTATAATTTACAATAATTTTCAAATTGACTATGTCTGCATCATAAAACGAAATCACCAATACTAATTAATGAAGAATATTGCCCTTCATTTTCATTATCCAAATGAATAAAATTATCGACTATATCAAATGAAAAAATCACTACTTTTTAAGTTAATGAAATAAAATAAAATAATAAAAGGAACAAAAAATAGAGTTCATGAACCTTGAAGGCTCGATGATGGACGGAATTTGTCCAGTTGTTTGTAGATGTGTTTGTTAGGACAATTTAAAACTTAATTGTTATTAATGATAATTTTACTAAATATAATAAATTGTTATATATGAAGATGATATTAATGGTAATCTGAATTAGAACCAAATATAATTTATTTTCTTGCTCATGTGGCAATGCCACATCAACAGTGGGCATTGGAGCGGAAGTGTTCTTTAACTATATCGGTTTTAACTTTTAATTATATGAGTGTGTTTATTTTAATAGAAAAATATATTATCTTTTACTGTTTTTCATGCTTTTCGCATATTTTGTAGTCTAGAAATCTTTTTGAAAAAAATATTGTACAAGTTTTCCTATTATCTTTTTCCTTCTCTTCTTTATTTCGAAAATAATAGTTTGATTAAAGAAAAAATATTCAACATACATATTAAGTTGTAGATGGTAACAGAAGTTTTAATTTGACATGTAATATAGTATATAAAACTGGATTTAAAATGAGAAAATTGTGACCGTTTAAAATAGGCTAGTTTTTCAAATAAACTTGGCCAGAAATTAGGGTCAACTTCTATTATCCTAAACAATTTTTTTTCTTTTCTTCTTTTGCTCTTTATATACTTTTCTTTTATACAGTGAAATGTATGTTTATTATAATTATTTGTTCTTCTTATATAATTATATATTTTACAAGTTTATATTTATATACTCCATTTGTCCACCAATTGGTTGTCATATTATGGATAATACGGATTTTAATAAAAATAAGTTAGTAGTATGTGAGTGAATGTAATGGTATTGGGAGTCGTGTGAAACCTCCTACTATAATTAGAAAGTGGCAATTTTTTTATTAACGGATCAAAAGAGAGTTTGTGACAAATAATTGGTGGACAAAGGAAGTATATTTTATCTAGAACATATATTTGTATTTATTATTATTATTATTATTATTATTATTATTATTATTATTATTATTATTATTATTATTATTATTATTATTATTATTGTATACGAACCTTGATTTAGTGGTATTTATTTATTTATTTTAAAAATTTATAAAAAAAAGTTGTTATTATCGATTATATTATTTTAATTTAACTTTTTAAATACGCGCAGCTTTTATTTTCAATTGTGTCTTCGTCCAAAAAAAACTAACTCTTAGCTTCAATTGACTTTTCTCAATTTCCTCTTTTACTTTATAAAAAGAATACAAACTTCTAGCTAGGATCCTTTTTTCTATATTTACAGACTTCCTTTTTTTTCCTTCCCTCTTTAATAAATGTTCCCAACCATCAAATGATAAATATTGAGAAAATGGATAAATTTACATTTGTAACCTTATTAATAACTACTATAAATACATATGTATAAATATTTATTAAACTACGGAAAGTATTTTAGTGATTTGGGTAAAATGGGAAAATTGTCGTTAAATTTACTCTCATATTGCGAACTATATACGATACTTATAAAGTAAGTGAAATTGAACACTTGAGAAAAATCGGAAGAAAATATTTTGTTCTCTAGTTTCATATTTCAAACCACCAATATAAAGTTCACGCATCGAAGCCCAAGAAAAGAATAATGGATCTTCGATTCAGGTCTCTGTACTGAAAAATGGATTATTTATTGATTTCTTGAAAATTCAGCATTGTCTCTATATATTAATTTGCTCAAATACAGCATGAACTTGATTAGAATGCCTCGATTCGAGATTTTAACATTTCACCAAAATTAATTTGCTGAGTAAAATGTACGCAATTTCACATAACATAACTTAATGATGAAGTCTTTTCTTAGCTATAGGGAAAATTCTGCCTTTTCCTGCTTTTAATGTAGTGGCGATCATGTAAGTATGCTGCTTTTTCTACCTTTTAATTATTTTGTTTAGACTCAACGCATGTGCTGCAAGATTTAATCCACATTTCCAACCTCATTATTACAAGAAATTGTTGGATTAGCAAAAAAATGAATTAGCAACAAAGAAAATATAGTAAGAGAAAGTGCTTGTTTAACAAGGGAATTTTCCTTGCTATTCCTTAATTAGCAAGGGAATGAACTTGTTTATACTTGTTTTAAAAATGGAAAATTTTCCATTACTAATTTTGAATTTTCTTGTAGTAATTAATTTTTGTTTTACATAATAATTATATCCAAATAAGATTTTCTAGTACATGTATGTGCAGTGTAACACTAACACCCTTTATTATACTAGCCGAGAGGACGTGCGTTGCACGTCTAACGTGTCAATTAACATGTTATTTTGTATTGTATAGATATCA
>JAYJMF010000066.1:321106-333408 GCA_036873715.1 Salvia sclarea
TGTATAGAATCACTCTTTTAACTTTTTTGTCCTCTACATTGCTTCACCCATCTAAATTGCAAACTAATCAGCTTCAATTTTATTTTATTTTTAATTTAAAATTTGTCGTTTTTGAGAAAATGTTGACAAATAAATCATGGTTTAATTGCAACTTTGCCAAAATTTTGATTTTTAACCAAAACTATTATTTTGGTTAAAAAATATATATGAACTTTACAAAATTTTAAAATTTGACATAAGTCTAAAGTTTGTAGGTAATAACTTGATTATCTGGAGTCTGATTAACAACCTGAAACTACCGTCGGAAAAGCTCTTGACGATACCCTTCATGTAGCGCCAATATTGTTAGATTGTAATCAACGAAAAATGGTTAGAGAACAACTTAAAAGTTAGTTTCCTGAAAATTTATATCTATGTATTTTTGTTAGAATTTGAATTTATATCAAGCGCCATTATAAAACTATCATTGAGAGCTTTCTAACGGTAGTTTCAGATCGTCATTCAGACTTCGAAAATCAAGTTATTGGTCAACGAACTTTGAAATTATATTAAATTCGAAAATTTTGTAAAATTCATGTAATTTTTTATCAAAATAATAGTTAACTAAAACCAAAATTTTGACAAAGTTCATGTATAAGGAATTTACAGACAATTAAACCATAAATCATTAATGAGAGTAGTCTAATAACATGTTTTGGCAGCTAAATAAAATCTCTACATTAAACCTAAAAAGTCCAATCTCATAAGTAAATAATTAAACTTTGAGAAAGAAAAAAACACAACGTGAAAAAAGAAAAAGAAATAGCAATACTTACAAAAACCCTTTCTCTCTCCTAAAAACCCCTTCTCTCTCGGACTTCCCCTCCGCCGCCCTGCCTCGCTACAAGCCGCAAGTCCGCCGGCTTCCTACGTCTCCTCTTCAATCGGCGTCGCAGTAGGACTCTTTTTTCTTCTTCTTTTTTCCTTCGTTTCTTTTCTCTGGTTATTGCTCAATTTTGCCTTAAGTTTTATAGCATTGTAGACCAAAATCTCCTTTCCGAAGTTTAATTATCGAGTTCGTTTTTTGTTTGTATGTTGTGCTTTCCTGTATTTCTGGCGTTTTACGTTAAGAATTAGGGCATTTATTCAGAGGCTTTTGTATTGTATATGCAAGGGGGAAATGTATGCATTGTGGTTATCAGAAATACAGTATTGTTTATGGTTTGCCATATCGTGGTTGTTTTGTGTAAAATTTGTTGTGTTGATATGCTCTTTTGCAGATATGGATGATGCGGATGACAAAAGTTACCGTCCACGGCCAGAGTTTGTGGAGGACAAAATGGAACCCTTGATTGATCTCGTGTTGACTGACTCGACCGAGCTATGGCTCTTTCAGTGGCCGATTAATCAGGTATTTTCTTGCTAGGTTGAGTTTGAGCTATGGCTCTTTGATTGTTGCTGATTTTTTAAGCTTAATTTGAAACTAGCTCAACTACTCGTGCCTTTCTTGCTGGCTACATTTTCACTCGCTCGTGTGTGCTTCATTGTTATGTTGTTTCTTTGAGAATCAACGCAATTCCCTCTAGACCTTGCTGATATGAAGCTCCTAAATAGCTAAGACCTGTTCATAGTGTGTAGGAGTTCTTCAAAATAGAATATATAAATATAAAGAAAGAAGATAAAATAAAATTAATTGAAATGACAATTGAAAAACTGAATAATACCTGATTGATCTATTGTTTATTTCAGACTCCTGAATTCAATGGGCAACAAATATCCCTCAAACTTGAGGGTGATGGGCATATAGGCTCCTTAAAGAGTTCTTCTGGTAATTTTTCATGAAATCTTATTCGATTTTGGTGTATCCAGTCACTAGTAGTTTTCTGCGTGTTATATTATTTTTCATATCGAATATCTGTTGGCAGGAACAACATATGAAATGTTTAGCACGAAATCCCAAGGTCCAAAGGAGACGGTCTTCTTATCTACAGAATCAGAGGCAAAAATCGGTATAACATTCTAAAAGTGCATGTTGATGGAATTTGTAGCAATGGTTTAGGGGTAGTTGGTCTCATACCTGTGGTTTTTTGTACAATAACAGCTGGGAGGATCTCAAAGCATGTTTCTCTGATTCACTATCCCGAGCCTAGTGAGTTGCTAAAACGCAATACATTGGCAGTGAGTCTGTCTCAGCGGTCTTCCATGGCTACCTCAACTCTATCTGGTCGTCGCATGGCCACTCCTACTCGTAGTATGAAGACTAAAAGTTCGCAAGGCCATTCAACTCCAAGTAGCAGAACCAAGAGTTCGGTTTCTGGATTAGGGGAGCCTTCGAAGCCTGCAAAGAGAAAACGTGCGGATTCAGCTCAAAGTTCAGGAAAAACCATCAGTGGTGTTACCTCTACTGATTCGATGGAGCAGTCTCAGGAAAGAAAGTCGAAAAAGAAAAAAAAATCTGAAAACTAATCTGCACGGCCCCGATCAGTGCAATGTGACGTGTCTGTTTATCCAATATATTGATTCGAAATGGGAGCAGATTTGGGAAAAGGATGTTAGAGCTTGTGTATTTGCAGGGTTCGCTTGTATGTCTTGGCTCTTTTTCTCTTTTCGTTTTTGGCCTAGTTTGAATACACATTCTCTATTCCCTTCATAGCTAGTTGGTATCAGTATCCATGCAAAATATTTTTGAATTATGCAGAAAATTCAAAGTTCAATTAATGTTACTGAGTGGATTGTATACTGCTTGAATTCTTTTGTTTCTGTTGAGCTGCTGGTAGTAGTATCATGTCAATTTTTAAATTCTGTGGGTCTTAATTCCAATTTAATGAAATCCCTGTCCATTGCATAATTTGAAAACCTAAATATAAAGAGTATTGTTTACGAATTTAGTTAGTCTATTATATACTAAAATATAGTACTCCCGCCGATTCTTTTGTATTGGCACTATTTTTTGGGCACATAGTTTTAGAAAATAGTTGGTAGAAAAAATTGTGTGGTTGAAAATTAAAGTAGAGTGTGGGGTCATATGTTTGTGTGGTTAAAAATTAAAGTAGACTTTACATTTATGGAATGAGCCAATACAAAAAAATCATTCCAATATAGAAATAGTGCCAATTCAAAAAAATCGGAGGGAGTAGTATTTTATTTAAAGGCAAAGTTCTCGATATATATTAGTATAATTTACCTATTATGTCTATCACTGTTATGTTCTTCCAATTTCAAAAAACAAAATGAGAAACAATTTTGTAACAGTTGGTATATAATATATGCAGGATTGGTTATTGTAAAAACTTATAAAATATGAACCAATGAATTCTATTAAATTCAGTGATTCGGCGAACATTAATATACAAATTCATCGAACAGGGTAATAAAATCATCCTAGATCTTTTCGGTGAAAGGGTTGGAGATAAATTAAACTTTCTACATTAAGATTGGTTTGTTTTTTATCCAATTATTACTAATATAAGCAACTAATATTCCCGCCAGAACCTTCAAAATTACGGTTTGATAAACTAATCCAATAATTTTTTGATAAACTAATCCAATAAATTTGAACAGTGCCAACTTGGCATACATGCAATAATTGGAGCATTTAGTGTGTGTGTTGGCCTAATGGTAGGAGGTTAATGCTCGAGGCCAAAGGTCTCAGGTTTGAGTCCTCCGTGACGCAGCCATTAAAAAATTTCTACATTTATTTATCCAAAATAATAATAATAATAATAATAATAATAATAATAATAACAATAATAATAATAATTGGAGCATTTATCATCGACTCTGTTTTATTTTTACCAGAGGTCAAGTCACCTTTAATTCAAAGTAATAACTTGTCAAACAATTTCAACAAAGAAACAGAACTCATTACTAAGATAATGAGTCAAAAAAAAAAAAATTAAAACCCATCAAATGCAATTTCATTGATTCATGGTGTCCTGCAAATTCATAATCTGTACAGCTGAATAGTACATTCCTAAAATCCCACTTACTTTCCTCATCTAATTAGTAATGGTCACAATCAAATTAGTTGTTGAAATTTCAAATCTCTTTTTCATATCCAAGCAGTTGATCCATTCTCTGTAGAGGAAGTCAGGTCTGCAAATCCAAGCTGCATCAGGGATACATGTTAGCCCCACTCCATTCCACGCATGCACGTCTAGATAAAACCAAAGGTTCAAGGAAACGTCGTTCTTTCTCCACTTTCGACTCTTTTGGTACAGTACAGTACACCTATGCTCAAGAAATGATCCAACTCCAAGCGCGTATTTATATGTAGCAATCATGCTCCGACTAACCTAAACCAGATTTAGTCCCGGAAAGTGGTCTGAGCATTGGATGGCCAAGAGAAGGCTGGGAATTTGATGTTGGGTTAAACATGGTATTAGGGGCTGAAGAAGATGGGTGTATAGCTGAAAGGGGCAGCCTAGGACCGAGGCCATACATTCCCTGCTGCTGTTGTTGTTGTTGTTGCTGCTGCTGCTGCTGCTGTTGCATCAGGGACATGTGGGGATGGATCGGTTGGTTATTTCCATATCCAGAAATGAAAGGCTGTTGGGAGCCTTGAACGTGCTGCTGCCTACTATTTCCTGCAGAATTGTTCATAACGGCATTATTGACACCTGGTAGTCCCATTGATCGTTGCACCCCAGCAGATCCAAACTGTCCCGACATCATGAGAGCCCGCTCAGCAGCAC
Source organism: Salvia sclarea (assembly GCA_036873715.1). NCBI lineage: Eukaryota > Viridiplantae > Streptophyta > Magnoliopsida > Lamiales > Lamiaceae > Salvia > Salvia sclarea. Next base: position 325,780 of record JAYJMF010000066.1, read on the forward strand.
TCCTCTGCCTTGTCCTTTCCATCTGTTCACATTCTCTCATTAGCAAGGTCTCAATTTCTGCGAACTGCTTCAGCTTTAGCTCCAATCTCTTCAACTGAAAGAACAATCAATTGGTGCCACATGTCAGCATAAATTGCATCATGAGACGTTAATGGAGTAAAGTGTGCAACATCATCAATACACTAAACCCATGGTGAAGTGCAAATTTTGGTTCCTTTTGCAGTCATAATTGAAAGTAATGGAGAAAATAAATTGGCCTCAAGTATAAGGAATGTTGAGGCAGGAACAGAAGTTAGATGATAGAAGCAGCTTCAAGCGAGAATCCGCAATCAATAGATCTATCAGTGCTAGTTTTAGTTTCTTAACTTTTAAGCAATGGAAGCAGGAAAAAAAACGTGGTTCCAACATGGGCAATCAATCTGAGCTTAGTAGAGCATTTGAAGTCCTATCAGGCAAAGTATAATATAGCAGTAAGCACAGGTACGAAGAAAGATGCACCATCTTTTATTAATGTCCAATACGACAGATACTGTTGCACGAAAATGCAGCTAGAGTTTCAACAACTTCTAAAAATAATAACAAAGTCATTTACGGTATTCACTTTAGTTTTCTGAACTTATCGTGAATACAGGACCAAACTAAACAGTTTTGCATGAAAATGTAAGTCGCATTCATCAAGTTGGTCAACATAAACTATTACAATATGAAAACAATTTTAATAAGGTACCACTTTCAATATAAACATAACTAAAGCTTTCAAGAAAACTAACCATATGATTCTACTCAGCTCAATTATTACAAGGATAGTACCTGATGATTTATGATATTAGCAGATAACCTCTGGATTTCACGTTCTTCATGATCAGCAAAAAGCTTTGACTTCATGGCTGCTGCAGAAAGACCATCTTCGGCTGCAGACAGCACTTTTTCAGCAGATACTGTAGAACCTTCAGCATCATGGCTCAAAGGACCTTCATAGAATTAAATCCAGCAGTATTAAAAGTAGAAATTAAAGGCCAACAAAAGATTAGCTGTATCTTTTCTACTTAAATTATCATACCTCCAGGACTCCCTTCCTTGCCACTCTCCATAGACAATGAACCCAAAGATGCATGGGCACAGGCTGCAGCCACTCTTGGCCCCAATGCAGAAGCAAGAAACGCCACCTAAAAAATAAGCAGGTCGCTTATAAGGGGATGCTAAACAAATTACTAAGCATGAGAAATTCCGAGCTTCTAATGACATAGAATAGCATGCATATACACAAGTATTATAAGGATGAAAAATGAGCTTCAGGCAAGGACAGTAATGCATAGTGACATTTCCAGAAACAACTTTAAGAAAATATATCAGAAGCTTACATAACCATCACATGGGAATCTTGAGAAAATTTTCATTTTCTAATTCATCACAATGTTTCCAGTTGTGCCACAGCAAGAGGCATGGAGTGAAAGTTAATAGATAAACTAGATTTAGAATTTTAGTTTTATGTCCTTAAGCATGAAAAAATGGCAAGGTTAACCAACCAGGAACCACCAAGATGTGCAAGGAAAAGAGAAGAACCAATGATAAACATTTATTTGAGAGAATGGAAATAAATACCGTTGTTTAAATAAGTCTAAAGCAATTTCAGACAAATAGATACTAAAACGATTAGGGATGGGAAAGAAGATAAGAACCACAATGCAATTAACAAAGACAAGGTAACGAGGTGGAAACGGACACAACAATCGTGTATAAAACAACAAGCATGACTTCATGAACAATACCAGAGACATGACTGGGTTTCCAGAGCTTGAGAAAGGAAATTTCCTTTCAGTGTCATCCCCTTGAAAGCAGATACCTGTATCAAAAAATAAATGCCAAACTTAATTTGTAGAACTCCATCTTATATGCAGAAAACATAACTTAGACATTGACACCAACCATTTGAATTTGGCTCTGATCTTCCATGATCATCATGATTGCTCAAATTCGAAGAACCAGATGTGCTTGGAACATCAATATTGTCCAGTGGAGCGCCATCTAGAGGAAGACGGACAAAATGGAGAATGCACTGTGCTTTTGACTTGGAGCCAACATGCTCTGCAATTTTATTCCAGTTTTCGTTATAAAGCTGCATGCCCTCGAGCAGCAGCAATGTTTCCTGGTCAGACCAACTATCCCCATCCAGGTCTCCATAATCTTTCATGGAATTCTCTTTCATAAAATCAAGGCTAGAGTGACCAGCAATGAATCCCCCCTCATGATAGCAATCCAAACAGAGTCTCACATCAACCTGTCAAGATCAAGGGTCAGCCACACACAAGACTGATCAAGGGCAGTATCCCATAATATAGTTTTAGCTACTTTAGTACACAAACTATCCCTACCAGTAATTTAACAATGCAAGGTTTTACTCTTTCCAGAGTAGGAAGGTAAGCATCCTAGGTATCAGCTCATCTATACATTGGGAATAAAAAAGACTCCTTTATACATGGCTTTACGCAATCTATATTATGGACAGAATACAAACAGTACACATGTGCATACTGCAATAAGGAATGGAAGGATAACCAATATAAGCGAAAGAGGACAACATTTACCTCCTTCTGTGACTGGTACTACATTTAAGATAAAAGCATAGCGAATGACATGCCAACAGCAAAAGATAACACATTTACCTCCTTCTGTGACTGGTAGTACACTGCAGGAATAGGTCGCGAGCAACTGTTGCATTGATGCTCGGATAATTGCTCTCTAATAGTACTGTCAAAGTCACTATCCTCATCTTGCTGACATGCAAGTTCTGGATAAGCATCAGCTGCCTTGAGCCTACATTTTGGCTTGTCAAACTTGATTAAGCTATCTATAGATTTCAATGCAGCCAAAGGCACACGGAGTTCATTATTTGAGTCCTCACACAAGTAAGTTCCATCCTTTGGAGCCTCATGCTTAGGAGGAATTGCACAGTAGTTGATAATCCCCCAGTGATCCAGAAACCTCACAATTCGAATCAAGTCCTCATTATCTATACCAACTACTAGGCCCTGGCAGTCAGCCACCGCTAGGTGCTTTTCAGGGGCTTCCATATACTTGGCAACAATAAAATTCCGACACTCCATGTATTTTTCAGGTGTATGGTCTGTAGATTTCCCAGAAAAGAAATGTGGAACCACTTGTCTCTCCAATCTATGCACTGAATTTGGTGAAAACCATTCTGTTCAAAACAATGGCATTAAAACCAAGAGTCAGAAATGGAATAATGACTTGACACCTACATATGCTATTCCAGAAAAGTAGATAGAGAAAGAGTAGTCAGGTACATAATCTTCAAAAGTTCCGTAAAGTAATATAAATCCACACTCTTTGAACTGTGCCATAGGTTTTTAAAATAAACATGACGCAAGTAGCTAATCAACTTCCAAAAAGCAGAATACCCTAATTCTGAATTGGGAACCAGAATTAAAATATGAGAAAAGATTTCCCAAATTATGCTAGATTAATTGTCAAATTTCAAAAGAGGCAAACGTTGAAGACTTATTTATATAATTTTGAATATTAAGCATCAGCACAATCATATCTGAAGATGCCACTGCCCACATTGAGTTCAGCAAACTGTCTTAAAGCATATAAACTATAAGAGAAACAAGAGATAACCCGCAAATCCTTGTTGAAACTGAAATCGTGTTCAGTTTATATAACTGGCCACTTCAGTTAGAGCTTAAACTCCAAAATCTAAACCAAACTATTAAATACTTAAATCAAAATTGAATGCTACAACCTTCTTGAGCACACTTCATTAAACTTAACAATCCAACTATGCACTAAGAACTGGAACTGTTTCTGAATTTGAGTTAACTCGGGAATATTAATTGCAGGTGTAAGAAGAGCACCTACTTGGCTTCAAGCCAATAAGAATAATTCAAACACAATCATTTTAGAATAAAATCTAAATAATATTCCTAGTTGCCAACCATGATAATAGAATGGAACAAACTCAAGATAATACAATGAATATACACACAGTGAACTGGTGAAGGGAATGAAACCAACCTGAATGCACTGGCACAACATGAACACGACCTGCACTCCCGAGCCTTTTAGTAGCACCAGAGCCTGCAACTATCCTAGGTGGCGTGATCACGTATGAACCACCCCCACTACCACTTGCAGTCTCCTCTGAGGGATTCCCTAAAAGAGATGGATTGTCTCGAGGCACTGCAGAAAGTGCCTGCAGTTGCCCATAAGAAATATTCTCCAACAGTGGCACCCCAGTCTGCCCTTGGCCTCTGCTATCCCCAAATCTTGCAGCCCTCTCATATTCCACAATTCGAAAGACAGATGAGTGGGGCCTATTTATCTCCCTCTTAATGGCAAGCGGAAACTCACATAACTTCAATCCACCATTTACCAACTTTTCATCCCCTTTCTCTCCTGTTATCTGTGTTGTCCTATCAGCACTACGAGTGTGAGGATCGTCTTCACTGTCCAGATGGTTTTGTGGGGGGTCCAGATCTGGGTCATCATCGTCCTCATTATCATCAAGTATGTCATCATCGTGCTCTTTCAGTTTGGACTTACGCGCCACTGACTGATCCCTTTTCCGCTTCCTCCACCTTGCTCTTGCTTCTTAACAAGAGAATACAGCCATAAAGGGAAGAAGAATCAGAAAAATAGAACGGACTGGCATTCAGTCATCTTAATTTTACAAGAGTATAGCAATGGCAGAAAATAAAACCTTCACCAAACCTACCAATTTGATTTTAGAATTAACCTCCGATCATGAATGAAACTTCAGATTTCACATTCCTAACACGAATCCTCCATAAATTGTCAAATTTTTCATGACCAACGTCTATTTTTCAGTTAAGAAATAAAAGAAAAAGAAAAAGAAAAAAAAAACCTAATATAGCTAGCAAACACGGGAAAGGGGCAATTGCATTCCCCATACACACAGAAAATCAATAGCTTCACCAACAATTTGAAAACCAGGCACCAGCAACATGCTCCCCGCATTTTAAAATCAAGTAGCTAAACTTGAATTTCAAAAACAGGTCACGGGCATAGAAAACGTGAGGGGGGTTTGCAGGGTTCCACAAACCCTCAAACCAATCGACGCTAAAAACGACAAAGACTCGTCAATCTCAAGTCCTCTACAACAAATCCGCGGCGCGCACACGCAAATTCAGGCAGTGAGAAAGTAGAATTTTGGGGTTTATAAAGAGTTACCTGAGGAGGAAGCTGGCATTGCTGGAGAGAAAATTGGGGGGAGAGATTTATGGAGGGTTTGAGGTTTAAGGGGAGGGGCAAGAGATTTGTGGGGTCTCTGTGATTGGTGAGGTGGAGAGCTGAGATTGTGGTGTGCGAAGTGTGTGTGTGGTGCGTGAGAGAGAAAGAGAGAGGGGGGAGAGAATGGAGAGGAATTGTAGTGTTTTTCTCTCTCTAAAAACTGTAGTGTGCTTTGGGGGTGGAGCAGCTTCTATTTTGGGGGAAAATGTTTTTCTTTTCATTTCCCATTTCTTTTATTTTCATAATTATTGGTGGCTAATAAAATTAACTGGAGGGGGCTTCAGTTCCTCAGATTTACACGTTAGTCCCTGGGATTTTCGTGATTTTTCGTTTTCATCCCTTTTCATCAGTTTTATAGTCGATTTCCCCTTTATTCTCCACTATTCAAAATATATGTATGTGTATATATTATTTTCTTGGTTTGAAATTTGAATCCATATTTGCATTTCTATTTCATGCTTTTGAAAGCTAGCCTTGTTATTTCATAAACAAAAAACGTATATAGGTACGTAGTAAGACCAACCACATAATATCGGGAGATTCATTTCAAATATAAAAAATGGTAAAAATCTCTAATAATATAAGCGATTACAAGAGTTATACAATTGGCATCTCATCATTTAGCTAAATCATACTTAATTAATTCGATAATAATACATAATTAGTAGTAGTGGCGGCTGAGCTACAACATACTATGCAATATCTTTTATAGGATATATAATTATGTTAATTAGTAATATTGTCACTCGAGATTAATCCTTTATTTTGGCTATGCAATTCAATTGTGGTATATCAATATAATTTTTGCAATTTGTTTGTTAAAGTAAATTCATCTCAAATAACACCATTATAGTGCTTGACCAACCAATTAGTTGGGTTGAATTTTTGTTCAATGTTTTATTCATGTTTAAAATAATGGTATTTCATTTATTGTGTTTGCTATGCTATAAGCCTATAATGTTTTAAATTACTTCGTTTAAGCAAGATTGAAAATGTTGATACAAGAACATGTTATAGACTTTATTTTTTATTAAGATTTTATTTCTAATTTTATAATTCGAAAAATTAAATGATCATCAAATTGTGTTTGTGTAAATTGGAGAATATATAAATGGAGATATTGCGAAGCTATGCAAGTTTTTGTATAATTTGTATAGAAGTATGCGTAAAGTTGTACAGAATACTTTTATATATATATATACACAACTTTATGCATACTTCTATACATTGATCCATAATTCTCTTTCGACGGCAAAACCTTTTCAGTACAGTTTTGTCATCTCTTTTTTTATTTTTTCGCTGACTTTTCTGTTTCTTCGGCAAACTCCACAGTAAACCATCACCTTCTATAATTTTTTATGAACTCCGTTGTAAATCAACGTCATGACCAACCTCTCTCACCATTCCTCAATCTTTTTTCTCAATATCTCTTAATTTTCTTCAATTTCACGTAGCGGTCAACCTCCTTCGCGACGACTGCCACCATCGCACATAGATGTCGCCTGCGGCAAGGCGGCATTGCGCTAGGCGGAACGACGATTCACAACGGTTGGTGGTCAAATAGAGTGACGGGAGAGAGGGACAAGAAGAGAGATAAAAAGGAAAAAAACTCGAAGTATTTGCAAATTGGTGTATGGAATTATAAAACTAACCTTTTTAACCAAAAAAATTGACCATAACTTTTTTTTTATGGTATTATAATTGAATGGTTAAATTTTGTAGACTTTGTGAGTGTTTTAAATAAAAAATAACTAAATAACCAACTGAAATTTTAGATGAATTAACGTGCCGCGTGTATGACCCAATGAGAAATTGAAACTTGGATTTAAACAACAAATAATTACACTACACGACTCAATAAGAAACTGAAACATGGATTTAAACAACAAATAATTACACATTCTTTTCTTAGTCAACAAATAATTACACATCCCTTTTTTAGTCAACAAATAATGACACATTTAATCATTATTGCCTTTTCTCATTTATTGAGGTTACCAAATCAAAATTTTCTTGATATTTGGAATACACAAAAAACTTGAAATGATACAAAGGTTACAATTCAGACAAAAACATACGAATAGACAAACAATCAAGATCTCAGTATCTCACAGATATTCATAACACAAACTAAGATTTCATCATGTATACAAATAAACAACACAAACCATATATCTGCATGTCGCGGCACCCACAAGAATTATTTACAAACGACTATCTATTTCTAAATATCATATATCTCTCAAAAAAATTATTGGAATCGCTTATGTAATAAGCATGTTCAAAGGGATTTGACCAAATAATTAAATGACGTGGAATTTAATTTAATTGAAATTAAATTAAATATTCTCGATCTAC
>JAYJMF010000066.1:335745-346202 GCA_036873715.1 Salvia sclarea
CTATACTAGCATATTCCCCGTAAAAGGAAGCGGTAAAATAGGGGTGGAAGTATACGAAGCCAGCCCTAACCTTGGCTAAGTGGCTTTTAAAAAAAAGGGTAGATGTGTCATCTACCCCTAACATGGTCATAACCATGTGGAAAAGGGCGGCCTTGCGGATGGCCGCCGGGTTTATACGGTTCAACGGAACCATAAATAACTCGGAAATATTAACAAAAGATGGGGATATAGGAAAATGAAGGCCGGCCAGAATCTGGTTTTTCCAGAAACTGCCTCCAGAAGGACAATGGTATGGGGTCTTTCCGAACTCCGAGCACGTCGGAAGACAAAATCTTCGGTATCACCTATTTGTCCTATCATCTCCTCTAGTTTGGTGTTACCCATCCTAGACATACTGAAAGCGTCAAGCGCTGGGACACCCATGATTAAAAGGAAACTAAAATTTTTACAGTCACAAGAAAATAGTCACGATAGAGTACCTGAAACTTTTTGGAAGGGGAAAAAGTCAGAGACGAATAAGAAAGGAGTGTGAAACTCGATGAGAATTTGGAGAGTCTAAAAATTGTACAAGGCAGGAGACGAAGATGGTAAAAATTCAAATGAACGTCGAGAGACATATTTATAAGGAAAAAAAGGGACACGTGTCAGCATCGGAAAAAGGCTGGTGAAAAACCCTTCCATACAACGATCCAAAATGAATTGAATTTTCCCGCCTGTTGATATGATGGGACGCGACGCTTGGAAAGTAGCGAAAAGCTGAAAAAGTAATTGACCCGTATTTAATGCGGATGGAAATTAAATAATAAATAAATTAAGCAGAAGTGCTTATAGGGAAGATCAAACGTCACAACATCAGAAGTTACCCGATGAACTTTTGGACCCAGGGGGAGTAGCTGATAGGGTCTAATATCAGCTAGCACCTGCAAATGACACGTGGCAAGAATTAGAAGTCTCACACCTGAGTAGCAGAAGTTAATATATCCACACCTGCTAGTGACACGTGGCGAGAATCAGAAGTCTCACACCTGAGTACCAGAAGTGACCTAGTCACCTGTCCAGGAGTGATGACTGGATTGGTACGGACCTGCCAAAAGGCTGCTAGGCGTCGTTTTCCAGCGCCTTTCCTAACTAACTTGGGAACCACCTTACGTGTCCCCGGGTCATTGGTTAATAGTACTATGAATATTCTCAGTACGTTGCAAAGCCGGTGACCCTTGTCGGGTATGCAATTACGAAAGTACCCCTCTTCAACAAATATACTGCCTATCGTATCCCTATAATTCATCTACTATAAATACCCCATGCATTCTAAATGCTAAAAGTAAGTGCTCTTTGCTATAAGAACTCTCTAGCTGAAACCTTGCTACTTTACGCTCTCTAGAGTCCTTACTGACTTGAGCGTCGGAGTCTCTCCCCGGAGACCTCTCCTCTCCGGTTCTGTTTTGCAGGATATTCTTCGGAACCTGCTTACGAAACCTTCAAACACAGCACTCTTATGTGCCAGGCCCGCGACTTACAGCATCGAAAGGTAAAAGGCCTCGTCAAATGGATAATCCTTCATGACTTTCATAACATTGTTGTTGGTCCCTAACCCAGACCAAACACTACCATTAGGTCCAAAAAAATTAGCATAATTAGTGAGTCATTGTAACTGCACTTTAATTATATAATAAAGCAATAGCAAATCAAGAGAAATTAAACATTAATTCTTAGTCAAACTATCCTAAAACAAAATATCAATATCAATATTATAGGAATTAAACATTAATATATTTATGAAAATAAAAATACAAATAAAAATAGAAGTGTATTTTTGACGGAAAATTATTTATGGTAACGAATCCCTTTTAATATATATAGATGGATATAGATAAATATAAATTTCCGTTGATTAAATAGCGTAATATGCAATGATAAAAGGCAGGTAAAATAAAATAAAAATATAGGTGGGGACCTTCTTACTAAGCCTGACGAACAGCAATATTTTGTCATGGTGTATTAAATAGGACTTCATTAAGACATAGACATGTCATGTTTATATCATTCGTAGATGTGTGGTCCCATTATTTTCTTCTATCTAAATTAATCAAACACAAATTGCGGAGTCTTCCTATGATGCCATTCCCGAGGGGGGGGGAGGGGGGGGATGAACTATGCGGTATCTGGTAAACGCTTTTAGTACTTTACGATTCTCCTTTTGACAAATATTTAGTCCGGCCTAACGTCAGACTAATTGTTTGCCAATCTTATTCTTAGTCATGAGTCGAGCGGGGGACTAAAGGCGAACTCGAAGCGAGCCGTAAAAGCATAATTGTTGTCGGTCTTATTATCTATACATTAATTATTGAAGCTGAAGGCAGAACCGTTTGTTGTTTGTCGCCCCCTATTATTGTTACCGGTCTCATTATTTATGTATTAATTGGGTCGGGTCTAACGTAAATGTGCCTCCCTTTTCTTTTTCGAGTTCGACATTCGGAAATGGAAAGCTCTCTAAATATTAGGAGGACCAATATTTGAACTTTTATTTGTATAAAATACTAAATAGTGACTTTGAACTTTCGTTAGTCAAGAAATTGTTTGATCAAAAGTATTTATTTGATCAAATTAAATTCAATTCATCATGGTCGCCTTGTCTCATTGGAAAGCTTCAAGATCATATCATCTCGACTGTCTTGCCTAAATATTGCACGGTTGCATCGACTCGACGTAATGATCTGTCCCGAATCCTAATTAAGAAAGTAATTTTATTATATGTTATCGTCTCAAACCCAAGTAATACCATCTAATTAAAAAAAAATCAAAAACATTTATTTAGTCAAATTCAATTGAATTTATCAGGGTCGTCTCAGCTCATTGGAAAGCTCCACTATCACATTACCTCGATATAAATTCATCGCCTCGTTGAAATACCCGTACATATTCTCAAATCCTATTTAAAAAATAATTTTACGAAATGTTCCCGTCTCAACCTAATTATCCAAATAAATATTCATATATGTAGTAGGGAGAAGAAGAGAAACACTTCGTCTTCTTCAACCTGATGAGTGATGAATATACATTTAAATACTTAAAGACAATAACTTGTGGTTATGGGATTAAAAGCTAAAACGACTTAATCAATGAAAAAGAGTGGAAAAGTACTAAACGATTTAGAAATAGAATGGAAGGTAGTATATAAAAGCCAAAATGATTACCATCTACATAGCCTTAATTGCGTTCCCCCAATTTCAGTTGTGGAGAGAGACAGGCGAGCGCAAGTAACAAAGTTTTGTAATATGAAATTTGTTGTTGATTAAAATATGTACCAATGAACTTATATACGAATCACACAACCTATGAGTTAATGCTAGTTAATGACCAATATGAATTATGGGCCACAAAAAGATTATATAGCAACAGTCCAAGGCGGCGATTGCAGAATTTATGTGTATTAAATTGTACTCCTTGTCGACCAGACCATCGTTGTGACAATACATAAAATTATTTTCAGTCCCAAAATAACCAATATAAGAAATTCCCTCCAATATGTAATTGCAAGGTTTCTATATATGATCATGTCATATATGATATGCATGTACTCTTTTTTAGAAATAATACATATTTGTAATTTTCCCCAACAAAAGATACGTACGTGTAATTTAGTGTACATATCAATAAACAATTTTTAGTATATTACTAATGGGAATTTGAAATAAATTTCCGTAAAAAAGAAAATACAGAATTCAAGTTATCAAGTACAGCTTTTGTTTTACCTTAAAAAAAGGTAAAGCTTTTGTGAACGTATCTGAAGTCTGAACACAGATAAAAACTGTGATGATTTACTTTGATGTTATATTTTCGTTTGATTGGCAACTAAATCAACATCATATCGTATCAACAAAACACACCCAAAAATCAAAAGAGTAGTGATAAATCAATAAATTTTGTTTATAAAGTAAGATACTTTTTGCAATTTAAGAAATTGATTCGGTTTAATTTTGTTTAACAAAAAAACAAGTAAGGAAAAACAAAACGCGGAAAATTAAAAGGTGTAATCGTTGCTGGGATTCGAACCGCTTAATAAAATTAAACTGAACCGATTTTTTAAATTGCAAAAAGTCTCATACTTTATGAATAAAGTTTGTTAATAATATATTTTCCCAACTCAAAAAGTATAATATCTTATTGGTACGTCTATGAAGAGTGTATCATCCTTTTATTGGGAGTTCACAAAGAATTAATCACTTATCTTATTTGAACTATATATATACTACATAGATTCTTTATAAATTCAAGTTCACTCCAATTCAATATTTATAAAAATATCTACCATTTACCTCATATTTTATCTTTAATAAGTCAACAAAGTATGATCTTTCTCCACTCACACTTTAACTACCAAACCTTTTTTTAAATTTGTCTCGTCCACCAAGTAATACACTATTGGCCGACAAAGAGAGTATTAAGTAAACATATAAATATTCTCCTCTTAATTACTTATCAATTTAACTTTAACTATTTAAATCTGGAGGTGAACTAAAAAATTAACTTGTATGCAATGAAGTAGGTAAGCTTGGTTCCTATTTCTAGAAGAAAAAAGAGATTATAGAAATACGTTTACTTCAAGAGATTTATTCGTTATTACCATTTTACCCCCACAAAATTGTCATATGACATTTCAAGTCCTGAGTTACTTTCCGAAATTAGTAAAGCCCGTTAGCTACAAAAAGGCCCAAATGCTGTAGTGATGAACGGGCCGGGCCTCATATGTAAACCCAATAACACCAGATCCAGTCCTTCCTTAGCCCACTGAATTTCACTTTTTCGGCAAAATTCATCAAAACTCTGTCGTTTTTCCAATTTCTCATTTCTACCGGCGACAATTTCTTCCTTTACCTTCACCGGTTAGCTTCTCTCTCTTTCTTTGCTTTTGATTTCTGTTCAATAAACCAGTCGCTTGAAAAATGGGGCATATATTGAGGATTAAACCGGATCCGTATTGGTGCGGATTCGGATGCAGGATTCATCAGTGATTTGGGGTTTCCATTTGGTTGTCACTTAAATCTGCGATGGGGCTGTGTGTTTTATCGATTGTTTTTGCATTTTGAAGAGTGAATGTGAAGGTTTATGTATTTGTGGATGTTGATCTGAAGGGGGAAATACGTCTTTGGGTTAAATTCAATTTTGATTTGGTTATTTACGCAATGGAGGTTTGCTTTTGAGTTTTTGAGCTTTTTAATGTAACTAGGAGACTAATTGCTGGCGCTATTTTTTTTTCCCTCTCATTATAGTGGATTAAGCTTAACATTTCAGCTAACTCAAGTCTGCATTCTTCAGTTATGTGATGATTTTCTGGTAAGTGAAGCAAATATGTTGAGATCTCGACGAACATTGTATTTAAGCTGAAAAGTGAAAAGTTAGGCAGCTATAAGTAAATTGAAATGATGCTAGTAAATGAAACTTACTTGGAGCTTACTGTCGTATTGAAGAATAGGTTTGTTGAGTCTCTTGATCTGAATGAGGGTGTTAGTCATTGCTTTATTAGATTCTCATTGCCGTCGTTGATGTTTGAATTTGTTTTGCTTTTTTTGTTTGTGGATTTGTCTCGGATTAGTGTTGATAGTGTTGTTCTTGTAGAAATTTGATTGATTCAGGGTAAAGATGTATGATAATGTTGGACCACAGCCTGGCATGTCTCGGCCACCTAATGCAGCGCCAAACCCCTTTGGGAATTCGTTCTATGGTGCAAGTTCGGGATTCATTAGAGGTGGACTGGGTGCTTACGGAGAGAAGATTCTAGGATCAAGCTCTGAATATGTGCAAAGCAATGTAAGTACTGATGGAGCATGAGATTAATCATATTCTATGATGCCAGAAACAATAGTAGAAAGTAGAAACAGAACTTTGGGTGCATTTAATAATTCTGTTGTAAGTTCTCATCTTACTTTCTTATGGTTCTGGAACAGATCAGTAGATACTTTTCTGACCCGCAATACTATTTTCAAGTCAACGATCAATATGTGAAGAACAAATTGAAGGTCGTTCTGTTCCCATTTCTTCACAGGGTAATATTTTGATCTTTTATGATATTTTTTGTTTACTTACTTTCTCTAATTGCTAATTCTCTATCATGATGTTATTGATTTAGAAGTAGCAATTAACTTATATTAATCTCGTTTAGGGCCATTGGACAAGAATCTCCGAGCCAGTTGGTGGCAGGCTCTCCTACAAGCCCCCTATTTATGATATCAATGCTCCGGACTTGTACATCCCTTTCATGGCATTTGGTACCTATTTGGTTCTTGCTGGCCTCTCACTAGGACTCCATGGAAAGTGAGTTTATTCTTATAATGCCTTGAATAATATTCTTTGTTTATATATTTTTTTCTGCCATCCTGCAATAAGAATTAGCCTTATGGATTGAACTTTTTGTCTTTCAGTGTATGATTAATAACTGAGTTGATGATTGATGCATGTCACTTGTATAGTCTACAAGTATTGTTGTGCTATCTCTTACTGGAGTTGGGAAATGTTCTAATGGAGGTCTGCTTACGTTTACTAGTGCATTTGTATTTGTGGCAGAACAATTTCCTCGTCCATTTTCCTATTTATGGTGGAATTTTAAATAATCTTTTCTTCACATCCAAAAATTTTCTACGAAAATATATTTAAGTATCAAGTAATTTCTAGAATGCTAGGTTTGGCATGCCTATTGCTTGATTGCCTAGTTACATAAAAACTTCTCACACTGTGAGCTTTAGAGCATTCAGTTTTTCTGTGCTGTAACTCACTGCACATGTTCTTCAGGGATATTATCTTATACCATTTTATCTCTAGACACTTCGTTTGCCCTCAACGTTATGCGGGGACAGCCTGGGCCTCATCTAGCGTGATCTTTTTGTGTTGCAGGTTTAGCCCTGAAGCTCTCAACTGGCTGTTTGCCAAGGGGCTGGTAGGGTGGACTTTACAAGTTGGCCTGCTGAAAATGACATTGTTCTCATTGGGTAGTGGAGAGGCACCTTTGCTCGACATGGTGGCGTATGCTGGATATACTTTCACGGGATTGTCTCTAGCTGTCTTTGGGAGAATCTTTTGGAGCTATGCATACTATTTTCTGTTGCCATGGACATGTTTGGGCATGGGAATTTTCTTGGTGAAAACGATGAAACGAGTCCTTTTTGCAGGTTATGATTCAACGAGGCATCATTATCTGCTGCTCTTCATTGCCTTGGCGCAGTTCCCACTCCTTATTTGGCTCGGCAATATTAGTCTTAACTGGCTATTTTAGACACTGTGCCTCAAACTGTAACAAAGGAACATTGTTCATGTCGAATATAACTGTATCTCACTTCATATTTCTTCTTGAACATCTAAATCTTCAATTTTTATAAATACCTCTTGTATCTGTGGGGTGGCCTTGTTGCTGTGGATCCTTTTGTTGAACTTGTGATTGATAAGCTCATGATCTCAATCTGAACATTATACTCTCTTCGGGCGGCCCTACGTTATATATTAGTTAGACCCCTCTCAACAATTTGGATCTATTTAGTGGAGCAATCACAATATGTCAATATCACATTCACGTTTGATAAAGTAAAATTTTTAGTGCCAAGTTAGTTTCAATAAATGTAATGTCGATCTTAAGAAAAATGGCAGTATAAACATCTCCAACAAAAAATGATTTCAGTCTTCAGATTTGATGTTTTAGAGAGAAGATGAAGGATTTGAGAATTTCACCACTATTTTTTTAAAAATGCCAAATTAGTGCCACCAAAATGTCTTTTTAAACTTTATATTATTAGACTATTCTCATTGGTGACATTTCCTTGACTCAATCGTCAATTAAAATATTACTCTCTCTTTCGCCCACACAACCTAACCCTCATCTTATTTTTACTCCCATTAGTGACACTAACATGACCTAATTAATATTTTTTATTTTATTTTACTTTTATTAAAATTATTAGCCATAATAAGTTCAAATGTATTAAAAAAATTCAAAAATAGAAAAAATATAAATTATTTCAATTTTTAATATATTTTTAATTATTCAATATAAATATTTAAGTGGCACCATGAAAGGGTGCCACATGGCTTAATAATTTATTAAATATTAGTAATACTTATTAAATATTAACATTTATAAATATTTAAGTGGCACCCAACTAAAGGGTGCTTCATGGCTTAATAATTTATTAAATATTAGTAATACTTATTAAATATTACTTCCTCCGATTTTTTTGTATTGACACTATTTCTATATTGGGATGATTTTTTTGTATTTGGCTAATCTCATAAATGGAAAGTCTACTTTAATTTTTAACCACACAAACACATGACCTCACACTCTACTTTAATTTTCAACCACACAATTCTTTCTACCAACTATTTCCTAAAACTATGTGCCCAAAAAATAGAGCCAATACAAAAGAATCGGAGGGAGTAATAAATTAATAGATTACATTCACGATAATTTATTTGTTTGATTGAGGTGGTTGAATGATGGAGTTTAAACCCTAAATTTCAGTTTTAGGAAAATAAGGTCACGTCTTCTGAATGTTGTTGAAAGAACGTCTACTATAAGTCTATAATAATGTATTTATGGCAGATGATTTAATAAAATATAATACTGATATTTCTTACCATCGACCAAATTATATATTTTAATTGGAACAATTAATACAGGTTTAGACCGAATATTTATATAAATTAGAATGAAAATTAAAGATTAAGGAAGAAATCATACATGAGAATCAGACGAAAAAGATAGTTATAAATATTTATACAAATATAGGTAGGCCCAAATATTTCAACGTGGTGATGCAAAATGGCAACTGGCAGTGGCAAGATTCCTGCCCGGCCAAAGCAATGCACAAGTTCTGATGCACAACGCACAACCCTTTTTTATTTTATTGGTTTGATAAATGCAATAATATTATTTTAATAGATATTCAATTTTGCACAATTGAAGTTATAAATATGGTCGACATAAAATTAACACTAAAATCAAAATTAGAAGTTTTCTGGAGAAAATTGTGGAGATGGTGACGCCTGTTAGTTGCAAACGAATACTTATCAGCCGGGATTTTGGTGGGATAACTTTGATGTTGGATTTTCCCTAGTAAATTATTACTACTATTATTTTTTTTTTTAAATTATGTAAATAATTTATTTTCACAGCATTTATGTTTATGTACATTCAACTATATACAATCAAGTTGAATCCGCGTCGGGGATTCATATATATCAAGAAAAACATAAGGATTAATTTCGAAAAGAATAAAAAATTCGAAAGTCAATACCTTTTATATATATATATATATATATAGTGTATATATGCGATCTCACACGTTATTAGCGTATTTAGGGTGTAATATATATAGTTAGTATAATTTAATGTAATAATATAAGAGATAAGATAGCAATTATTTTGACAATTATAATTAGAATTATTTAGTTGAAAAGTTCACCACGGGTCCATTTTATATGTGGATTATTCAATTTAAGAAACAGGCTGCCAAGATTGTTCACATTATGATTGTTGTGGTGCCATTAGCTTCCACTGTTGTACCTTTACAGGGTGAAAACAACAGATTTGATTTGTCTTTGTCCAAAAACCCCATTCCATATTATAGTATGGTCTATAATGTAGGCCAATTAATTAAATAAGTCTCTTTCAAGAGAACCGTTGCCAATAATTTATTTGATTTGATATCTGAACAATTTTTGTGAACTCAGCCTTTTATTATCGGCAGCAAACATTAAGAATAAATATAATTACAGGATAAATTCAATTTACATATAATTTTCGTGAATCACATGAAAATTATACTAGTTTTTGGAATATATTATAGTCAATCTCACCTAACAATTTGTGTAAACTCAGCCTTTTATTATCAGCAGCAAACATTTAATTGCAGGATAAATTCAATTTGCATATAAATTTTGCGAATGACATAAAACTTATACTCCTACTAATTCTTGTAATATACTATAGTTGGTAACCGGGAGCTTAGCCCACTGACCACCAGGTTCCTCCCTTAGTGGAAGACCCAAGTTCGATTCCCTTTGAGAACGAATTATGAAGTTAAGGATGTTTGGTAAAAAGTAATCTATGAGTATTTGGTATTTGATGAACTAACTATTTATTTATACATAAAAAAACTTTTAATAAAAATTCCAACCTTTTATAATTATTACACATGTGTTTCGTCTAGAAAATATCACATAAAATAAGCAATTGAAAATCTCATTTGCGGTAGCAATTCGCCATAATCGTTTCATAGATTAATGTGTACAAATGCATATACTGCTAAATATAGAATTAAGCCAAAAGTCCTAATTTGGTCATCTTTAGCACTTACCGTACCCCAACTTCAACCTTTTGTAGTAATTAAAAATAATAATCAACGCCTTCCTAAAAAGAAAAAGGAAAAAAATAATAATAAAAATAATAATAATAATAATAATAATAATAA
>JAYJMF010000066.1:389330-401755 GCA_036873715.1 Salvia sclarea
CTTTCAGGTGGTTCGACACCACCAAGTATAACTGCCCTCTCAGGTATCGCCCAAACTCCTGCTTTCTCAGTGAGCACAACCCAAGCTCCATCTTCACCATCATCCAAAGAAGAAAAGACAGAAGCATCAAGACGTTTGGTTGAGCTCCTCCAGTAGTAGGAGACTGTTGCAGTACCATCACCAGAAAGTATAACAGCAGAGCCAGCATGCTTTCCACCTACCTTTAATCTCATGGAGAACAAAAATTCGTCGTCCTCTACTCTTGCTTTAGGTACAATCACTTGGATAGGAGCCTTTTTCTCCAATATTATCTGACCAAGTGACCCGACCCTTGCAAAATATAGCAATGAGAACAGTTCATCGCCATCAGCATCAATATCCAAATCAAGGGGCCAAATTTTCATTTGGACAGCAAGATCCTTCTGGATATCAAGATCACCATCAGTTCCATTTATCTCATGTGACCAAAGCCGTGACACATTAAACTCTGCTCAAAGTTTCAAGTCAAAGCATTGTATCTCATGGTTAGCAAGTAGAAGGAACTGTCTAGTAGTATCATCTGATGAATGACTAAAAGTGTGTCAAATCAACGACCTAGGGTATTCCTTACTTGCCAACGATTGGCTAGTACCAACTCCAGGAGAAAAATGTTATGCCATGCTCAATTTGGTTAGGCTCGATACCAGGGTGCATAGGAATCTCCAGAGCACACAATCAGAACTACAAGCTAGAGCAATGCAGCTGTTGTCGGCAGAAGGGATAGCTGAAGCAATCAAAGAATTGGTGGAACATGAGTTTCCATAATTGTTGCCAAATTGTCTATTTTGATGTAAATAAGTTGCTTCAAACTCAGAAGCAGCAACACAAGTGAGTGGAGAAACCTTTTCAGGTAGCATCCTTGATATCCAAAAGGACTGAGCAGAAGCAGGGTCGAGCATGCACTTCGCCACCACTGCATCTACCAATACTAGTCCACCATCACTGAACCACCTAGCAGCTCTAGATACCTCACTGCAGAAATCCATGTGGCCTGGTGAATCTATTAAACTAACAGAATACCCTTTGCATAGACTAACATGGTAAGGATAACCATTGTTTGTGTGAATTTTCTCGTGAAAAGTTCACTTTTGCTGCAACAGTGTCATAGAGGTCAGTAGTTCTACGCATGATCAGAATACGAAAGAAATTAGAAAATGTTTTTCCAAGTCAAAAGTATATACACAACCAGAAAGGAAAGAACCATATAACATAGAGAACTTTAACAATACCATCCCTTCATCATTTTGATAGTCATGTACTTGCTGCAAATATATCTGTCAGAAAAGTTAATCTAGCATAACCATTCATCTACCAAAAAGCTTCAACTGCTCAAGCATTCAATGTTGTGACCCTTGCGCTTTCTTCTGCTGCAACATGAACTCGTGACATCTCTCTGCTTTTCGCTTCATCTCAGCAATCATCTCCTCCGTCTCAGCAATGATTTGTTGAGGCTCGTATACCATCAAAAACTCAAGCCATTCGCCCAACGTCATCTTCTCCAAATCCGCCACCATCTTCATCTTCCCTTTACCAGCCTCAGTTGAACCAGTAGTGCCTCCAGCAGCAACACCTTTTCCTGTCGCAGTGTTTTTTAGCTTATCGCCTCCGGTTTCCGCTCTTTCTTTCTCTTCTTGGCATGTTTCACGCTCCGGCTTCGGCTCTTCCTTCTCTTCTTTGCGTGTTTGATGCTCCGGATTTGGCTCTTCCTTCTCTGTTTCTTCACAAATAGTCTCCGCAAATAGCTTTTTCCTCCCCCCTCCTCTTCTTGGCCTTTTGCCCTCGATTACACTCAAATCGACCTCGATTTCTTCAACATTGTCTTCCTTTCTTGAGCTCCTTGTCCTCCTAGAGCTTACTCCTGTAGTCAAATTCTCCGTTTTCATCGAATTTCTAGTCCTTCTAGTGTTCGTAGACCTCCCCTGCTTCGCCTCAACTTCAATTTTCACCTCATCGACGTTATTCTGTAACCCTAGCTCGGCAAACTCTTCTATTACCTCCAAATCGGCTGCCTGCTCCCTCACGCTCACTCCCCGCCGCGCATTCCTCCTCACTCCCGAACAGACTTCATTATCCTCCCCGCTGCTTTCAACCATCTCCACCCTAATCGTCGTTTTCTCGCCGATTTTGATTTTATCGCCGTGGGACAGATCGACCGATTCGAACGGATCGAGCTGCGTGTCGTTCAGAATGGTGCCGTTGGAGGAATCGAGGTCGGAGACGGTCCAACGCCAGCCATCCGCTGCTTCGGCATTGATGACCATGTGGTTCGAGGAGATTCCGGCGTCCTTGATTGTTATCTTGTTGCCGCGGACAAAGCGGCCGATCCGGACCGCGGTTCCCGGCTTAAACTCTCTTGCAGTTCCCGATAACGGTCCCTTTTCTACGATTAGCTTAAGCGTGGGGCCGGCGGCGGCGGCGGATCGTTTTGGAGGCATTCTTTTGGGTTTAATTGAATTGTGTTAGTGATCTGGGGGAGAAGAGAGAGAAGGGTTTTTCTTTTCTTTCTTTTTTTGGTTTGCTGAAAATTTTGAATCAGTTTTTGAATTTGAATCAGTTTTGAGTGGGAAAAATATTCAACTCTGTGGAATTCCAAGTCTTTCAAGGAAAAAAGAAAACGTTCTAAACGGCTGCGTTTTAGAACCTCTCCAAACTCCAACCTTTTTCTATTATTTTCATTATTTTTAATCAAGAAACATAAACTGCTGCGTTTTAGCCCTCTCCAACCTTCATCATTTTTCTATATTATTTTCAATTATTTTTAATCAAGAAACATACTAGTATAGATTTATCATTTCAAAAATATATTTGAGATAAAGCGGGATTACGAAGACTCAAATTTGAGATATTTGTAGGGCTGAGCAAAATACCCGATATTCGAATATCCGAACCGAATCAAACCGAAATAAAAAAAAATTGGTTCGGATTTTCGGATCGGATTGGATCAAATTTTATACATATTTCGAATTTTCAGATCGGGCTAATTTTAATCCGAACAAATCCGAAATCCGAAATATATAGAATATTAATAATATTATATAATATGTTATTAATATTATATATATGTAAACATATTTATTTATTTATATTAAAATAATAAACTTGAATTTTTTAATTTTTTAATTATTTATTTATTTTTATGCTTGTTATAGCCGAATTTTGGATTTTTCGGATCGGATCGGATCGGATTTATTAAGAAAAAGTTCGGATTTTCCGATTCGAATCGGAGTTTAGGCAAAATTCGAATTTTCGGATCGGATCAGGCAAACATTCGATCCGAAATCCGAATACTCACCCCTAGATATTTGAGCAACAAATACTATGTTATTAGATGTGTTATGACATACTCACCCCTAGTATTATGTTATTAGATGTGTTATGACATACTCAAATCTAAGATTTGTGGTCACATACATTAATCATAGACATTTGAGCAATAAATTTGAGATATGTAATCAATACGAAAAATAAAATTGATAAGAATTTATTTTAAATTAAATGATGATTGTATAAAGTTAAATCAAATTACTATCAATTTCTACAGATCACAAATATCACAAAAAAATAAAAAATAAAAAATGTAAATGACCTACTCTTTATTCATAATAGTTATGTCCCTCACAATCTTGAACACTCTTTTAATAAGTAAATTGTCTTTCTTGCACTTGCACCAAAAACTCCACAAATATTTGTTCAATTATAATTTTATACAAATATTAGCTGATGTGAAGAAATAATATACAAATATAATATTAGTGGTATTTTAATTTAATATTTTTGTTGCAGCAATCTTACCCAATTTAATATATAAAATTTTAAAATATAATAACAATCAATATTCAAAAGTCAACAACGGCTAATAATAGGATAACATAAAAATATTCTTTACGTAGACCCTTTTGTAATATTAGTTCCAAGTAAATATATTTAAAGAAGAATAAATATGCATTGCTCTTATCAAATTCTTTTTCCTTCTCAACTTTTGATTTCATATCTTTGAACTCCACAAAATTATATTGTATGTTGTGCTCAATGTCATCTAATGCTTCTTTTATGTCAAAGTACTTATTCGGTATAAATTCTTTCTCAGAATGGATGTTTGGGTACCTTGAATTAAGGTTTCTAACCTCTCCATTAGAGATTAAGTATGTTTTGTTGACTTTAAACTTATATTGTATTAAATATTAGTATAATTCTAATTAGGACGCCCTGCAAATTAAAAAAAATAATTTTACGTGTAAACAATAAATATAGTTGAAATCAAAATTTATAAATTCTACGTAAATTTATTATTTACCTCATTATCCATCATTATCAATGTCCTGATTTTGGTGGCCATGATTAACCCCACAATTAACTTCACGTTCAATTCGCAAAGTCTTCAATGTAATTGTGAACGATCTTTTGATTAATTTGTAAAGTTTTGATTGATGACATTATCCAGTATTATATATATCCTTCAACAAAAAATAAATTACGTAAGATGAAGAAAAAAAAGTGACAATATTTCGAAGCAATTTGTGACAAAAGGCATTGCAAATACAAGGAATTCCAACGTATACATATCTCCTGAACCTTACGTACTCCTCTCTACAAATAACAAAATCCTATGGTTATATACATGTATGTGAAAAATTGATTATAAACGTTCAATTTGAATTAAAAGCTTTAATGCGATTCACTGTATAACATTAGGAAAAATATGAAAAATTGCTACAACGCAAAAATATACTAATCTTGATGGGGAGAACGTGATGGACAGAATGGGGAATTAGCGGAATAATCTTTAGTTGAAGGGCTCTAGCTTTTCAGTCGAGGATTGTCTACTGATAAAGAAAATTTAAAAAATAAAATAAATTAAAATTTTGTGGTGGTCGTTTGGAGGCCGTCCAGATTATGATCAATCTAACCTAATTTTAAGGATGTTAGAGACTTTTTGCGAAAAACATAATGTTAGAGATTAGTTATTTTTTGCTAAAAACGTTATGAACATTTTTTATACTTTTTCCATAAAGCGTGAAACAATGTGTTATATGTATAATCTATTCAATTGTGTGCATAATTATATCCAATCATATGCAGGAATCAGGATTCTATGTAACAATATGCAGATTTTATTTTTTATATAACATAAAAAATCAAGTTACTGTTATACTCTTAATGAAGATAAAAAAAAAAAAAGCATTCCTTAGCTTAAAAAATCCGAAAAAATCATCACATAATCAATGATATGAATGAATGAGATTGAGTATTAGGAATTTAGGATATACACGTTCTAATCCCGAATTTGAAATATATACTATTGCAATGAAACCACAAATTCTTTTTACAGTTAAAACTAAATTACATTATAAATACATAGAACTAATTTTTTTTTACATAAAATACAGACTAATACTCTCTCCATCCCACTACACTTGGCACCATACTTTTCGGCATTGAGATTAAGAAAAGTGGTGTTTTGTGTGTAAAGTGGTGGAACCCACTAAATTAAAGGTATTTTTCAATGCAAGATTATTTCCTTTTTAGGCATGTATCATTACTAATGGAACAACCCAAAATTACAAGTGTGTCAAATACAGTGGGACGGAGGTAGTATTAATAATGTTAGTATTGTCATAAGATTATTGTCAAAAGAATTTGAGGTAAGAAACAACTATACAGTTTAATAACACTCATTTTTCGTAAGGGTCATTCTTAAAGTAAGCCCAAATTCTTAATCTCTTGATGACACTTAATAGTCCAAGTCAATTTTCAACCAACTAAAATCAGTTTTCAACAATACACTTTAACTTTAATTGATCAATTGACTCATAAACTACCAAATGAACAACAAAGATAAATACATAGACTTGTAATACTTGTGAATCATCATAGGTTCAAAATTCGGACTATAATTTGTATAAAGCATGTAGTATTAGACATTGCAAGAGTGTTTTTCCTCTCAAAACCAAAGGTGAACCATTGCGATAAATATAAATATGAGTTCGCTAAAACCAAAACTTAAACATGCATATGTATTAGATGGCTTCAAGAAGCAGGTTATTAATCAGCCCATACCAGAAATTAACTGAGTTAACTCGGAACAAAGACGACCGGCAGAGACGAAAAAGGCAGACCGCTGCTCCGGTGACAGACCCAAGTGGCGTATAACTAAAACGAGCCACTGGATGAACACCAGATTAGGTCAAAACGCCCCCTTATATACACACCTATCCACCAGCTTCTACCTGATCTACGCACAGCCACACTCGTCTACTACAGCCGAACTCTGCTCCCCCTTATTTATGCAGTTGTTTCCGAGTGAATGTGGGAATGGGGGACGAGGCCGTCAGTGAAAATATGAACTAACATACATCCTTGCCTCGATGTCAAGGGGCCCGTCATCCCCACCAACAGCATGCAATGCAACAGGAATTGTTGATAGGAGATGCAGAGTGAGGGGAAAGAAAGAAGGTTCACAATCCATCCTCTCAGTAAAATCTCCATTTGTTTCTAACTCACCAATCTCTCCATCAACGGGGTTCACAAGCAGTGCAACTTCATCAACTGTCTTACTGATCCTTCCTGGACTGCTTTTCTTGCTTGAACGTTTATGCGACTGACTTAGCACCAGGGTTGATGTGGTGTCGAGCCACTCTGCTGTTAACCCGTCGACATCATCGTAATATATGCGTCGCTCAATCTGCCAGAAAGTAGTAGGTCGAGATGAGCGACCCAGATCGACAAATTTTTAATGAGCTGTGATATAAACTCAACATCAAGAGAAGGATAGAAGCCAAGAAGAACTTACAGCGAACTTGGTAATGTATATTGACATAAATCTTGGTCCAAGGCCCAAAACTCTTGCTTCAGAAATTAGTATCTGCCAAGAAGCAAGATAGAGAACAGTTCAAGCAGTCAAAACTCGTGCACTAAAACGCTCGTAAAAGAAAAAACACCGGTCAGAACAACAGGATTACAACATACATTACACTGTCAATAATCATTAAGACATATCTGCAGTCAGATTAATTCTCGCAGATATAACAGCTTCACTTATTCACAAATAAGAGATATCATATGAAGAGATGCCGCTCCCACTTGAAGCTTTAAGAGAATGTCGCACAATTAAGATGGTTCGACACAAAAAGGAAGCAGCATGAGTTTTTAAGAAACAACTTGTCGAGTACAACTTACATTCCAACATAAAACATGAGTGTTCAGGACATAATTTAATAACTAAAGAAAAAGAGAGAAACCAGAGGAGAAACAATAATTGAAGCAGCCTATGTAGAATCTACAATAACAGGCATAAGAAACGTCCAAAGTTTGTAACCTTTGGTTAAAAACTACAGAGGCGAACGGAAGGTAAGAAAGTTGGAAAATCGCTTAAGTTCACAGTGGATAGAAGATATACCTGCTTCTTTCTAAGCAGAAGCCACATGTAGAGCTTATCAGTAGCATCCTTCACATGTCTGGCAGCACGCTTTCTCTCGTTACAATGAGCTGCCACATCAGAGAGATTTCCACTTCGTGGAAATCTATATCTTGATGCTCCAGCAGACAAAGCTTGTTGGGCTTCAACTGTTTCTATTTCATCTTTGTCAAAGTGCACACCAGTGAAGCATCTGTCCAACATTTCCTCTTTGGCTATGTTTCTGAGCACTCTCATCCTATTCAAGTAAATATCTTCAGCTTCAAGAGCTGCAGCCAACGTGCGGTGTACCACAATATCAGGGTACCGCCGCAGAGGAGAAGTGAAGTGTGTGTATAAAGGAACTGCAAGTGCGTAGTGACCAAGCTCACTGCTGTCCTTGAATTCACCACTGCAGAAGTACACAGAGAGCTGCATCGGCCTAGCAGCATAAGACATCAGGATATCAAACAAAACCGAGTCATCCCCAACTTCCCCCCTGATTTGCTGCAACGAACGATGCAGGTGGGCAGATGAAGAAACATCCAATTTTAGACCATGTTTGTTACAGAAGGCTTGAAAGTCTCTAAGTTTTCGCGGATTAGGTACAGGGTGCCTTCTTAGTAGAGCACAAGATGGGTAAGTTCTAGTAATCACTTCGGCAGCTGTCGTATTGGCCAAGAGCATTAATTCTTCGACAAGACTGTTCGAGTCCTTGCGCTCAGAAAATGCAGTATCATATGGTACGCCTTCTTCATCAAACAAATAAACAACTTTTGGGCTTTCAAGTGACAAAGCCCCACCTTCAAACCTATTCCTCCTTAAAAGTATCGAGATCTCATGAAGCTTTTTCACAGATCCGATTACGTCAGACCATTCAAATTGGCCATACAAACTAGGCCAAGGCTTTGATATTTGACTACGATCCTGAAAATCATCCAAACCATCAATAATGTCTTGAGCATGATCATACGAGAGCTTGCAACAAGACCGTATGATGGTGCGGCCAATCCAACGCTCTAGAACTTCACCAGCAGAATTCATGTCCCAAATAATAGAGAAGGCAAGTCTATCCACTCCAGGGTTGAGCGATGCTACATCATCTGAGAGCATATGGGGCAGCATTGGCAATTTATGGAGCAATAAGTAAACACTGGTAGATCGAATTAGGGCGTCAACGTCTAGAGCTGTATCAGGTAGAACAAAATAGGAAACATCGGCTATATGAACCCCCACCCTAAAATTACCATCTGCCAGCATTTCTACCGACAATGCATCATCAAGATCAGTAGCAGTTGAAGGATCTATAGTGAAAATACACAAATTTCTCAAGTCTTTTCGGCTTTCTAATTCTTCCCCTGGTATTTCCCAAGGGATGTGGGGAAGGCACGAAAGTACTTCAGGAGAAAATTCAGAAGCATCAATTGCATTTTCAAATAAAATTGCAGCAATCTGAGCTTCAGCATCACTACCTCTTCCAAAAACTTGAACAACACGAGCATCTGGGATATAACTTTCTTCAGCCCAATCTACCACTTTGGCAGCAACAAGATCGGACTCAATTGTTAAATCACCAACTTCCAAACGTTTGATGATGCTTGCTGGCAAGTTCCGTAGGGAGACCATCATTTTGGTGAATCTCGGATCAGTTGGGGTCAATAAAACATACCCATGATTGAGATCTGGTTGATGTTTGTTCTTCCTGGAGTTCTTTTTTTTGCACTCCCTATTGTAAATCCACTGCTTCACACTCAAGAAACCAACAATATAATCCCTTCGAATAGATCTTTCAATAACAGCAACAACTGAACCAGTTGGTCTTCTTGAAGGATATAAACCTGTTAAGGCACATAACTTCTCCAATGAAATCCTCGAGTCATGGGCATCACTAATACAAGAGTGCATGGAAGAATCAGATGTAGATTGCTGACAGCCACTGACATTGCCATCACCCAACATTTCATTTTTATTGCTATACGGTAAGATTTCACGGGGACAAGACTCATTATCCTGATAGGCACCACCTTTGGCAACAGATAAGTTATTATTGGATAAGCCATTTTCAGCCTCCACACCTAAATTACATTTTCCACCCGAACAATCTTGAGCATGCCTGCGACCATCACACAAATTGTTGTCGGATTCATCGATATTTGTAGTTTCATTTGATCCCTTCATTCTCGGCCACAATGATGGTGAATCAATGACGATAGCAACAGTATCTCCATCAATCTACAACAAGGTGAAGTCAGGAAAACAGAATATAGCTAAAGGGTTAAGGAAATGTTGCAACATCTAACGAGTAACGCTTTAACATGCACTTGAAGATAAAAAGTACATGCAATAATAAAATAATCAATGCTGACAAAATATAACAAATGTACAAGCCTAGTTACAGGATAATGACCAGAAATAAAGAAGAAAAGTTCTATCATATTAAATTTCAATCTAACTTTCAAGCAATAAAGAATCTCAGGACTCAAGACACAAGACCAGTAAATGCCTGCTAATCTACATTCAAAATTATATACAGAGAAAATTCGGTATTGAAAGAGAGACAAGCAATTCCATCATTCATTAGAAATAGTGTACTTCTGTTCAGAAATTAAATATGAAGTAGAAGAAGAATAACAAATCAAATTGCCAACCATGACGTAAAATCACATCCACGGAGAACAAGTCATATCTATTAGTTTGATTTGTAATGATGATGCAATTTCTTAACAGATGATTGAGAAAAGGGTAAAGAAAGAAAAGATATACATGCTAGCAGGCACCATACTGAAAGTGGTAATCAGATTAAGAAAGCACTTACAGCTCTGTTTTGAGCCACCACACTGCTAATGAGAATATCAGTTTGGACCCCATCGATCTTGCAGTAGGCCTAGAATAAAATAAAATAAAAACTTGATGCCTCACATTTCATGGCCAACTGCATACAGCCACAACTAATGGGAACATAGCAAGTTTTAGGACAAACCTCAAGTCTATTATGAGCATTTACACGAAACACAGCCTTCAACAACTCTCCTTTCTGCACAAAGAAAGTAATACCATTATGACAAGAAGAGACAATGCTGCCATCCTGAAAAAAATCTGACATGCACTCAATTTAAGCAACCTCTAGTGCCCTATTTACAGCATCTGTAGACCAATGAGGAGGAAAATAAGTTCGGCGCGACAGAGAATCAATCGGTCGTGCAATCAACACAGGACCAACAGGCTCTTCACTGGAAGCAGGCCCAGGAACTGAACTGAGAGATACTGGTTCCTCACTCTCACGAGATACTGATTGCTGATTTGGGAGATTCCCATCCGTAACATGTTCCTCTACATGTTTTGAGGACATCGATCCTCCATTGCCTTCTTTAGGCAGTTGATGATGCCCGTCTGGTGTCACATGATGCGATGATGCATTAGCATCCTGTGGGCTCGACGCATCCAAGTCAGTTTCGCCCACTGCATAAAAACCACAAGTATCATAAACATCAATAGTCTATCCAGAAAAGAAGAAACAGCAGACTACATTTCCCAAATTAGAAGGGCACAAGACATGAACATAACACAAAGAATATCAGTACCATAGTACACAATGGCTTCCTATATAATACTATTTCGTATGATTTCATACCCTACATAATATTTGGGCATCAACTACTTAGCTCTAAACCGAATATTCGTAATAACTTAGATGATTTTGATGGCTAAGAATATCTTCGTCGGTAGCAAGCAATATGACAAAATTCGAAAAATTCAGCTAAATTGTCTTGTTAATTAAATCCCAAAAAGTTTTTTAAAAAAAACGAAATCTTCAAAATTCAGTAACCAACATTTCACATAGATGGCACAATCTTCTACTTAACTAAACGCAGTAAAGCAACCACCAAAAAAGGAAGAGATAAAAACCAGATTACCAGACGGAGTTTGCTTGGGTTTTCTTGGTCGACGCTTCTTCTTCTTACTATCTTTCAAATCAGTCTCAACAAAAAATTCTTGGGTGGGAGTAGTAGAAACCGCAGTGGATTCCACAATCAAACTCCCCATACTCCCCGATCAATCCAAATAACTAAAGAAAAGTCACTAAAACTAGAGCAAATCTAGGAAAGGAAAACTAGGTAGAGGGAAATTCCGCTGTAATAAAAAAATAAGCGGAAAAACCCTAGCTAAAGGGAAGGATTGTATGCTAAGGAAAATAATGAGGGTTAGGTATCAGTAACGTATATAGTCACTGAAATTGAAAAGGCAGGGTTGAAGAGATATATGAGTTGTGATTATAGAGAGAGAAAGGAAGAGAGAGGGAGAGAGACGTGATGATTGGTCGGTGAAGCAAGGCGCCGACTTTTCTTCTGCTTTTAGGATCCTCTCCTCT
Source organism: Salvia sclarea (assembly GCA_036873715.1). Classification (NCBI taxonomy): domain Eukaryota; kingdom Viridiplantae; phylum Streptophyta; class Magnoliopsida; order Lamiales; family Lamiaceae; genus Salvia; species Salvia sclarea. The sequence goes on from JAYJMF010000066.1 coordinate 401,132, forward strand.
TCCTTTCTGCGCCCTTTTTTTTCAATATTTGATTTCCTTAATATATATTTCTATTTTATTATATCCATATTGTAATCTTCTTTATTATTCCTTCCGTCCACAACGAGTGTTCCACTTTATGGACGATACGAGTTTTAACAAAAAGTGAGAGGAATTGTGTGAGTGGAGTATTGGCCCCCAGCATGTGAGGGTTGAATTACAAAGGACTTTTTGCCAAAAGAGGAAAATGGAACACTCTTTATGGACACCCTAAATGACAAAAGTAGAACACTCTTCGTGGACGGAGAAAGTATTATTTATTTATTAATTAAAGGATTTGGAGTCATAGCCTCCACCTCAGCCCTTCATTCACTCTCAAACATACACATCGACATTTCTTTTTTAAACTCATTTCAGCATTTGTTTTTTAAACTCATTCAATCAATTAATAATTTCAACCCACAGCCTATCTTATTTATTCTGAATAATCTCATCTCGAATATGCAAAAAAAATATATTATTATTATTATTATTACTATTACAAACAATTGAAATATAATACTTATATAGTAAATAATTTTAATTATTTTATTCGACAAAATATTTTGTTTTTGTGACAACTGGTCCTATTCAATTTGGCCATAA
>JAYJMF010000066.1:417298-438055 GCA_036873715.1 Salvia sclarea
ATATAGGATTCGTTATTATAATACGATGGTGATTAAATATGATATAATATATTAAATCTTATTTTAGATTAGATTTAAAGTAGGGGTATATTAGGCAATACAATATTTTGTCACACTAACTCTTTTTCTATTAGCATAGATTCTTGTAGTCAATTTGCAGTAAAAGAGAACCAAATGTCCTGCCATCTAATTGGTTGTATTGAAAACTAAGTACATTTGTGATAACAATGATGACAGATTTTTTTATTTATAATTTGAACTTTTGTTTATAGTCTAAATACATTAAATTTGATTATGACCCACATTTCAGACTATAACTTGACTACAACAAAAAAGTTTATTTCTAACTTGAACTTTTGTTTTAAATTATGACCCACATTTCAGATTTCGGGGCCGAATAAAAAATATAGTATAGTTACTCGTATGAGTCACATGTATCACACTGCTTACAGAATAAAATGCACACATGACATACTTTAATATAGTTTGCTGCGATATTGTAAGGAGATATAATGGATTTCAAATCTTCCTTTTAGGTTGGCTATTGCGCCTGGAGGGATGCTTTGACCATCTACTAAATCATAGTCCTTTCTCCAAAATAGACACAGGGAACAACAAAAACATTTTTTTATAAAGAAATAAATTGAAAATGGGAGAAAATTGGGCAACTTATAGGAAATACTTTGGACCTATAAGTAAAATAGGATTAAAAAATTCCTTCACATTCACAGGATAAAAGTTGCACCATGTTTTTATCATTCCATAATTCTATGTTGAATGAAAAAAATATATAAATAAAATATTAAAGAAAATAAAAAGAGAAATGAGTTCTAGCACGTGAATTTTACACAACTAAAATCTTACATTATGGTTGTTGGTTTTTCTCGGAAAAATAAAATAAAACTGAATGTCCTTCTATGGTCTAGCTGAAATTTAGATCGATATATTTCTCTAAAAGATGTCTTCTAAAGACACAAAACATCACCAAGCAAGCACATACTAGATTCTCTTCTTAGGTTTTTCATGTACCTAGTTATTCAGGGTAACAGTAAACTCCTTTATTTTCAGTAAAATAATAAGAAGTTACTGTTATGGTAGTTCCGAAACTTCTGGATGCGGAATTATTGAGGGTAGCAATAATCAACATGCAACTTTTTAACATATAAAAGCAAAAGGCACGTTTAGGAGGTGGCCACAACAATTTAACAAATCATATTAATGGTTGAATGATGTATGAGTGACATAAATGAATCTTATAGATATTCTACCTTTTCGTTTTATATAATATACATATACTATTACTCTATCTCCACTTGATTTCAATAAAACAAGGATACAATGAGCAACTTACTTTTTGATACCGATTACACTATAGGTCTAAAACAAATCAATTAGTGGTGAACTCAACCAACAACCTCAATAAATTACTTTTATATTCCATCGAATAGTTTTTTTTGCAAACTCAACGTTAACCCACGAGCTTAAATCAAATTAGATGATCCCTACAGAAAAGCAGTTCAATGAATTAATTTAAACTATTTACTAAGAACTAAGACGTACTCAATTTGATTTCCTTAAAAAAATACTCAATTTGACCATATCATGATTTTTTAGAAAACCAATTGATCATTGCACGATTCAAAAAATCTTTTGGGATCGATGAGCTCTTTTTACATTATGCATATAATATTATTTGATCTGACCTCAAAATTATTCACAATCAGGCACCGATATCTTTTTCAAACTTTTATTGGTTTGCGAGTATAATACCATCATCATATATTTCTTTCTGTGAACCTAATGAAATTTGATTAAGGTTGGCCTAAGAAATTAATGGAATACGAAAAAGAAGAAAAATAATGAAGAAGAAGAAGAAGGCAGGTGCAGAGGATTGTGAGGTGAATAAGTAGAAGGGAAGGGGCCTATGGAAAATATCTTGTTGGATTAATTGTCGACATAGTTGGCCGGTGAAATAAAAAGTAAATAATTCTGAGTTAAATGAATAATAATTCAAGCAAATTAATTAAAGGTAAGTGGCTCAACATGTTTCACGATGCATGTCATACTCAACTCAATCTAATTGGAATGCTGATTATTCCAATTCCTACATGCTGGTAGTATAATATTTCTTAATAGGGCAGAAGGTGGCGATTTCTTTGCATATGTTTGTAAAATATTTCGCAAAATGACGAAAATGTTTCAAGTGGTGTGTCTCATACTGTCCTTTTCACTTCCCATTCACTCACATAATGTGGCACAACATCACATATATATGAAAACAAATGGCACCAAAATTTCTGGTGTGCTAGTTTTCTTTCTCCTAGACTTCATGCCCAAAATTACTCACACACTCACTTAATTATTGACACCACAAGTTGCTATAGCATCGTGTTATTTTAAAGTGCGATTTGATGTGGACTAATTGGTGCATCACTACAAAGATTAATATCAATATAGAAAATGCCAACGGTATATACATTACGATACATGCTGATGCTGGGAACCTTCGTAATATTACTGAAGAAAACAACATAAAAGAATTCAATTTTATATATATGTTACTTACTAGCATCGATAATTCTAGTCGTTTAGCTCCAATTAATTCAAACCTAATTAACTACTATATATCAGCAACATTTACCATTGGACTTAATTGTACCATGAAATGATGAAAATAGCTATCGGGCATAATAGTTAAAGGCCACAAAAAGCCATATACCATTGAATATGCTTTCACAATACAACATCAAATTTAGGACTTAATTTGCACATTGGAGTCTCGCGGGTAAATCCATTTTAAACTTAGCTAGGATACAATATCACACTCGACATTCTGACGTGCAAACTTAGTTCGGTGCCATAATTTTAATTCAGTACTGTTTTTTTTTAGAAAACATTGAAAGGTTAGGTTCTTTGTATATTTTGAAGGTCAGAATATTTTTCTAAAAGATGTCAAAGTTTAAATTATAAGTTGATTATAACCCATAATTATATATAGATAAAAAAAATGATACGGAATATAGAAGGTCTCAAGTACATGAAACTCATATATAGTATGATTTTCTTTGATTGTAAATTTATTATAAAAATTAATAAAGAATGATGAAATTTTTTTATCTTATTTTGATAGTCCCTAGTTTTCTATGTAATGAAGGAAATGGATTGTCATAGAAAAAAATTCATCATGCTCAAAGAAAACATCTATATATCAAAAGAACATGTGGAGAAGATGTAAACATAATTACTTACAAAAATTTCATCTTTTTCCCATCAAAGAAATGCAGTTAGGGGTGAGCAAAATACCCGAAATCCGAATATTCGAACCGAACTAAACCGAAATAAAAAATTTAGTTCGGATTTTCGGATCTGATCAAATCAAAATTTAGACATATTTCGGATTTTCGGATCGGTCTAATAGTAATCCGAAATCCAATATATATATAAATATAATATTAATAATATTATATATATAATATACATGTTATATATAACTTTAAGTTATATTATAATATATGTTATAATATATAGACATAATTATTTATTTATATTAAAATAATACACTTGAATTTTTAGATTTTTGGATTTTTTTATTTATTTTTATGTTTATTATAGCCGAATTTCGAATTTTTCGGATCATATCGGATTTATCCGAAAAAAGTTCGGATTTTCGGATTCGAATTTTCGAATTTTTTGGATTCGGATTGGATCACATTTTAGGCAAAATTCGGATTTTTGGATCGGATCGAATCATGCAAAAATCCGATCCGTAATCCGAATACTCACCCCTACGTATTGTTGTTTCTTGGGAATGTGGTAGGCATTTTGGTCAATTTGATGCAATGATATGGAAATGCATATGGATTTGTGCAATGTTAGCTAGGGTTTTATTATAAGTGGGTCAAAGTTATTGGGAGTGGGGGCCATAGGGTTTGTCATCTCTTGTGCTAAAACTAGAGTGTGTCTCCTCTTTTTGACCTTGCTCTCTTTTTCATAGGATCTTCCCTTGTCTAATACCTCAGATCCCTTCTTCATTAGTCTCTCTCCATTTTTTCCCCTTTTTTTCTCTTCTTGGCCCAACTCATAAAGCAACTAGTTTTTTACAATAATTTTTGCATTAATGTGTATGTAAGGTTAAATATTTTCCTTTTATCCCTCTGAGTTTTGTCACAAACTCAATTCGTTTGCAATTTTAAGGGGTATGGATTTTAAATTGAGATTGATTCATATTTATATTAGCGGTTTGGTAAGTGCCATATGGACTTTAAACAATTTAACGAGTTTCGTTATTAAAGTATAATTAGAGAGAGTGTGACATCACACATTCACTACTATAGTTTATCTTTATAGTATGCTTGCTTAATTTTGATATACTATAGTGTTCAACAAGTCATATTTAACCTATCTAATTTAGTTTGATTCTTTATCTAAGAAAACATAAAAAGTTTGTTTGGTTCCCTCTCTAGGGGTTATTGGTTATTTTTTTTTCAAATGAATTCTTGTAACTTGTGAACCTAATCTTATGTCACTTATATAATCGATATGACATTCTTTATTACTTAATTAATTATATACAGTAATAATACCAAAACAACACAAAAAAGACAACAACAATAGTAATACTAACAACCTACAAAGACCTAAGTATTCATTCAAATTAATTTCTTAACTCCCACTTTGTACATTTATAGCTTACAAAATGGAATTTTTTGGATGTTCTACCAATTTTAATTCGTTGCATTTTATTGGTTTATATATCATATATATGAAATATATCTAAAAAAATCCTATATAAATCATAAAACCGATATATTGTAGAAATAAGATATCCAGACAATATCTATATACGACTCTTGTGGTCTATTTTAGATTGAATTCTTTTAGGAAAATTGGAGCTACAATAGGCAATCAATCATTGCAAATTATCTTAAAATGCTTCGATTTTTTTTTTTTATTTAGCTTAAATATCTGCAGATGTGAAGATAGCCAAACTAGCTAGTATAATTTATAAACCACAATAAAAATAAAAATTGATTTGCATGTAAATATATAGTAAAGAAATATCACCGGCCAAAATCGAAAAAATGTGAATATATGAGTTAGTGACCACACATAGTGGCCGTTACGTTACTGTCTGTGTGTTCTGAGGTTTGCATAATTTGATGCTCCCATGTGAATTAAAATATGGTTCTCGGACATATTCGGAAAAGCAATATCACCTGAAAATGATGTTTAACAAAACAATATTATTTTGTTAAAAAAAAAACAATAGTATTATTTTAATAACAAAGATAAATATGATTTTGTTTTTTCGTTTTAGAAATTTTAAATATAATAATTTGAAGATTATGTGGTAGTCCTTTAAAGCTATTTATTTTCCAACAAAATGGTGCCTTGTCTTATAATTAAGTTATACTTCATCCGTCCACGAAAATTATTTATATTTTATCATTTTTGTCGGTCCACAAAAATGGTTTACATTTCAAATTTATCATATAAGAAAACTTTTTTAACGCCTTTAATTTCATACATCAATATCATTACTCTATCTACACTAAAAACATTTACAAAATTATTAGATCTCTACTGCCCAATCCCAGATTGGAGCTCTATCGTCCAAATTGGATCTCTATCGCCCACTCCCGGATCGGAACCGCCCTTCAGATCTGACGAAAAACAAGATTTCTTCTCAAAACGAGGTTCACTCGGTTGGAACCACCATCAGAACGGAAAGTACAAGACCTATTGGGTCGGGTACTCTTTTTCCTATAAGGCGTTTTTTCCCACTGGGTTTTTCGCCTTAGAGGTTTTAACGAGGCTCGAGCCAAGAGGGGATCGGCGTCAATCCGCAGGCTCCAGTATGGAAGAAGGAATATTAAAATTTAAACAATCTCATAACGGAAAAGGCCAATCCAGGCTCGATAAAGCCAGATTGGAGAATCGTCAATTACTTTGCTCTGGTGCGAACACATAAAGCCGCGACTCTAACCAGACCAGGGGGGAGGGGGGGAGTTGATGAGGTATAATTGAACCACATCTCTTAGAAGGTCCAAAAAGAGTCAGCCCAATTCGAAAACCCACCCTCACCTGAAGGGCTCAGAAGGCGTAGGTCACAGGGAAAGGTTATCCAACTATGAGCAACCTCCGGTTTCGGGGCGAAAATGACTAAGTAACCCTACTCTCAGATTGGGATAAAGGGCGCTCAGAGTTGGGAGCAAGACTAGGCGGAACCACAGGCCTTGGGAGAACTTGCCACCATAGTGGAACATGGGTGTCAAGATAGAACAACTCGAGCTAAGGGCCCGAAGCATGTCCCGATTGGGAAATCCTCCACTCTGGCGGCCAAGAATGTCAAACTGGAGAGCATCCCCACTTGGGGAATAATCAGCACCTCTTCATATCCAAAGCATCCTTGGACGAGAAGTCATTTCAGAGAAGGAATCGCACTTATCTCCATGTCACCATGTGGCATCATCTCGTCGGCCGACATCATATGAGGCCGATAACCGAAAAGTGAAGTTAGAGACGGCGCCACCCAGAGTGCAGAGCTGTCAAATTGGGAAAGACGCAACTACCGTCGACAGTTAGTCGCGAACTTGAAAAGACTACCTTGCCCTTATACTATCTTTTACCGATCTCCCCATTCTGACCCTCTTCTAGCTTAGTATATAAACCAACTCTTGTAACATTGTAAAGGAGGCTAGTTAGGTTGAAGCAAAGGTTGGCTCGGTCATACGAAAACAGGGTAATTCTCTCCCCATACTTGTAACACAGATACACCATTTTTACTCTAATAGGAAGGAAAAGGTCTCAGGCTCTCACATCTTGCACTCTTTACCATTTTAAGCAACTCCGACCTCACCCAAACCGTGAAACCAAGCCCGTCACGCCGGTCCCCGTTATGGATCTTGGCTGATCGGACCTTGGTTAGCCTCCATTTCGCATTACTTTATGTTTTTTTAGTTCTTTTCCATGATGCATGTCGAAATAGACTCATCACACATTATCAAAACTTGTGTCGGGTCAAAATATAAACCATTTTAGTGGACGGGAGTAACATTTTATTGTTTCTGTATCCTAATTTAGCACAAAATTCAATTGTTTATATTTATCTTAAATATAATCTCGTTTATTTTTTATATTAATTATTTTTAGATTATTTGATAGATTTTGTGTCTCTTTTGCATGCTAATATTGAAATATATTTGTGTGATCTTTACTTTGTAAGTGGGACGTGCTCCCCCTTTAATCCCAATAAAGATAGCATAAATTTATTTTTATTTTGAGAATACATCATAAATATTGTTTATGGTCAATAAAAATACATGGTCACAATAAAATACGCAACTTAGTTGAAAACAATTAAAATACCCCATCATACGATTTTTAGGCGATAGACCTAACATGTCGATTTGGCCTCTAGCATGAAATATGAATTTTCTAAAAGAACATGGTATTTTTATTTGAACAAATACGGAGTCTTTGAACAACATAGAAGAATTCGTCAAAAGGTATTTCTATTGTTTTCATATAATTATAATAGTACAAAATAATACTCCTTCCGTCCCAACGAAGTTGTTACGATTCTTTTTTAAAACACCTTTATCACTCACACAACTTTAAATAATATATATTTCTATCATCACTTTACATTACTTTTCAACACTCCTAAAACTCCGTACCCAAAAGAAACGCAATAATTTCGGCGGGATGAAAAGAATATTTTTTTTTAAATTACAACTCACACACACTCCATACACCATACTCATCACATCTAGAATGACTCCAATTTTTCAACCTATTTATTTTAAAGAAAGTGTCTTATAAACTGAATTGTAATCTATCGTTCATAATGAAATTTTATAACCGATGTTTTTTCCAATGGAAAATAACTTTGCTCCTTCAAAACAAAAAATCCCACCATGTGTTTGTGTGTGAGAGAGAGAGATGGTTAGAGGCAAAAGTAAAAAGAAGAATAAAATTAGTTGAAAAGGTGGGAAAGTTCCAATTAGAATATAGAGAACAATTTTTGTATTGGAACTCGACTTCCCATGTTTTATGCCGTGGAGTTTAGTGGAACTCATTACTGCCTAACTCAATCTTATCCTTTTCCATTACGCTAATCTCTCTTTCTCTCTCACTCTCTCTATATATAATATATATATATACACATAAATTGTATGCACGACGAGTAGTGGTGAAATAAATAAATATTACAAAAATGTAATTAAAGATTTAGGTATCATATACAAGATTATCATGTCTAACTGTAGTGAACATGCATGTGATGTATTATTTGTTCGGTTTCATGTGAAAACTTCATAATTTTCCGCTTAAATTATACTCTTCCCGTTCCATTATAAGCGTCTAAGTATTTTATTTTGAGTGTCCCATTATAAGTGTCTATTTTATCATTTATCATTTTCCCTCTCTTACTTTACTATTTATTTAATTATATTTTTACTTTTCTCTTTTTTACTTTATATTTTAAAGTATTCTCTCTCTTATTTTATCTAACCTAAACACATCCTAAATACTTATTCCTTAATCTTTGTGCCTCTTAATTACTTAGACGTTTGTAATGGAACGGAATGACTGCTACTTTCTTTCTATTGTTCAATGTTTGTTATATTGTACTCAATATATTCGTACAACTAAATTAACTGAAACTCTGCAAATCTATCACCAAACAAATTTTTCAATACCTGAAAGTTGAGCAAGTTCTTCACGAATATTCGTGAACATACACATTTTAAAACATTTCTTTTAGTGTGACCTAGGTTCATAATTATATTCTTTTGGGTTTTTTTTTTTTTTGCTAAATTGGTACATAAATTTAAAGGCCGCGTCACATAGGACTCGAACCCAAGACCTTTGGCCTCGGGCATGGGTTTTTTTTTAATGTAAGCTTATGTTCCCGTTAAATTTATGCCAACTCTACTCAACTTTCAGAGAGCATAAATCATGAATGCGGCATTAATATTTAAATTTGGCTAACTTTTGTGTATATAAGTATTTTATGATATGACATTCTAAAACATTCAAATACAGCTTGAATATTGTCTTTTAACGTGAACTAACAATCGTTGATGAGGCCGTTAATTCTTGCCATATAAGATAAAAGTACGCCGTTTTCTCTTATTTACAAAAAAAAATCCACCTACAAACATTAATATACACACATAAATACATAATGTTATTTAGGTGATATATTTAAAGTTTCTTATGGGACAAGAATTAATGATCACAACAGAAGTCGTTAGTCCGCATCTCACTTATCCTTCGATACATCATATTGCTAGATAATCGGGCTATATTTATAATAACAGAATTTATATATCACATTTGAAATATTTTAACATCTCAGAAGTCATAGTCATACGCACAATAAAGTTAATTGGAAATGATAATGTTGGGTACAAAATTATATAGTATTAACTACTGTTAACGTTTAGAACTTTTCACTCATTATTTAATACTTAGGTACAGTTAATTAATATTTTAGATCCTTAATTAAATTGTTGAATCATGATAATAGTAGTATTCAGTCTCAGTGCACTGCTCAGTAACGTGCCATGCACTTCCTTGCTTAGGTCAACAACGTTTGACATTAAGTACTTTATTTGTTTTTACCTGAAAATTTATTTTGTTTATATAAATCAACACATTTGTCGAAATATCTTTTTAATTATTAAACATGTACTTAGCCAATTATCTCTCATCTTTTGAGCGTGACAAGATGCTGAATCCCTGGCGCCATTATTTTTACTTTAGGAAATGTTGAGTTTGACATTTTTTTGTCAATTCAATACTAAATTCATTAATTTACTTTATCCCGTATATTATATCATAATATTTTATTCAATAAAGTAATTAATTTCTTTCATATTTCAAAAAATGATGAATGTGAATGATCAATGTATATATTATAATTAAATTATAGCAAGAGTCCCCCAAAAGATGATATCATATAGAAGCAAAATAAGAAAATAAAAAAGGTAAAGCAAATAATTTGAGACTGTTACATTTTTAAATAAACACCTATCTGAATTCTGCTTTGATAGCTTAGAAAACAAAATGGGTAAACCGGAGTAAATAATAACTAACGGCAATTTTATCAAACCGTACTTTAAAAATGTGTTATGTTTTTATATAAAAGAAATCAATATATTCCAATTATGGGACACATCGATTTACCTATTCTTCAGAAAACAGTAATTATTCAGTCTAAAAAGCATGCCCACCTATTTACAAGAAATTGTACCAAATATAATGATTTTGATACAAAAATGTGATAAATTTTAAAGTTGTTTGCACCTGAGGAATTATTTACACCAAAAAAACACAACTTTTTTTTTTTCCTTAAATTTTTATACAAGGACAGCCGTGAATGGCAGGCAAGAATTTTGGAAATCCTACTGCATAAATACATTACAATACCTTTAGCTTTGAGTCTTGTGCTGTCGGAATATTCTGGTCAATTGTCAGATAATTAATTACTATACCCCAATTTAAAAAGTATTTTTCCCATTATTTGAATCATATTACAAAATAATTATCCCATTAATTCTTCCAATTAAAGAAATTAATATAGTACATTTTTTATGGTTGCAGTGGGTTTATTTTAGTCATTCTTCTTCATCACGCTTTCATTTTAATTTTTTATTTTTAATTATGTGAATAGCTTACATCATAAGCTTTAATTTTCCCTTGACTACGGTCAACAAAAGAATTTTTTCTCGAATTTAGCTACTGCCTTAGCTCTTTTTGTGAAATATGTTTTGAAATGAGTGATAAAATCTTTGAATGGTACGAATTTGTATAATTATCATAAGTTGGTGGAATTTTTTTGTAAGGGTAAAGTAGGTAAACAATAAAAATAACATATCCAAATGAAATATACATAATTATTTTTATTTTATTTTTTAAAAATATGCTGCAAAAACGCACCCAATATTAGCAGCTTCTTGATAATGATCCCATAATATATTTTATACACGCTGTATAGTATTTACTCAAAAATGATTTTTTTTTATATATTATAAGAATATTGCTCTTCGTGATTATGATTTATGACTGCTAGAAGTGAAAGTAAAGGTATTTTTCGGACAGCCGATTCATGCAGAAGTTAAAAGTAGTTTTAAGCAATGTTAATAAATAAATAGACCTTTGAACCAACTTGATTGAGAAATTGATTTGGTTGGTGATCCATTATTTTTATAAAAGTAAAATTTATGAGCCTAACAATTTACATTTGTTTCACTATTTTGGTCTTCTGATTTTAATAATTTGTCTTTGATATTGTCAGTTTGTAACATGGTGAATTCTTTATTTTAAAAAACAACTTCGACATTCCTATCCAAAATTGTTGTTATGACAGTCCAACATAATTAGGGCACATTTGTGTGCAACCAGCCCTATTAATTGCAGCTGGATTGATCGGTTAATAGGTCAAATATTAATATATGTATATTTTTTTATGGAAAATGGAAATATAAAAAATCCGAAATGTTAGTGAATGCCATTTTGTATCAATGATAGTATCGTTTTCTATTATTCATGTGAATGTAGTTTTTTCGTTATAGTGTTATTTTAAAACACACAAAATGTCATATCAATAATAATGACATTTTAATTATAATATCATTCAGTATCAATAACAAAAAAAGAAGTAAAAAGATATTAATATTTGACCCGTTGTTCGGTCAAACCGGATCAAACGGATCGAGTCAATCGGCCAGCTGCAGCCAATTAACCAATTGCATAGAGGTAATTGCCAACCTAATTTAATTGGAACTATGATTTCATGTAATATGCTCGATCGATAAAGATACGTAACAATACAATCACTATGATTGGCCAACAAAACGTATAAAATGTGGAAAATGGTCTAGTCAATTAACATATCTATTAGATTATATAAGATATATAGAATTCCTATTTATATTATATGTAGAAAAATTATTATAAACATATCATGGATAAAGACATTTCATGATATATCAGCATCATTTTTACTCATACATTGTGCTTCTTCTCGAAAGAAAATTACACACAGACTGTTCCATTGCTTTCATATTGAATATCGAAAATTGTAGCATAATTTTATTCGAAAAGGTCATATTTCATTTTTTATAGTGTTATTTTATGTGGAATTCAATTTCAGCCAAGAATTTTGGATCCTAAAATCTTCTACTCATTACATATATTGTCGATGTGGGCATGAAAAATTCTTGTTTAAAAGACAAAAAAAAGTATATAATAAAATCGGAAGTATCGCTTTGAATATTCAAGAAACTTGGGAACGAAACTGAAAAATTATTGTTTTAATCAAATTTCAAAAACTGCGATTGACATATTAATTTCTTAGGAACGAAACTTAGGAGTATACCTTTTCTGCTATTGAATGAATCAAGACCACAGAAAACTTGAATTTAGTTTTTTGGATGAAAAGTGTTTGTGTTTAAAGATTTTATTATTAACAAACAAATGGTCGAATTTAGATCAAATTTTAAATTTATTTGATTTACCTTTTCATCTTCCTGTAAGATATATAATCGGACGACTCGGCCCACATTACTAAAAATTAATTATGTAAATTGTTATTACAGTATGCATCTTCTTAGTGACTATGCGAACTTATATTCATTGAATTATGCTCTCGTATACAAAACCAAATGTATAAGGAGCTAAACCTAAATGATATTGTTGAATTCAAATATATGAAAAATTAACTCACCCATTGATCGCTCAAAAGATTGTTATCACAAGTTTCTTTTAATTGGTGTGATCGGTAAACGCAACATTTCTCACATAGTATAATAATATAGGTCATTACAATTTACGGGGAAAAAATAACAAACGTGTTTATGTATTTATGGTATCAAAAAAATTCAATAAATCTCCCATCAACTATCAATCTTTTTCCATAGACTTATAAAGTGGTATTGTATCATTAAATTAGGTGAGACCATATGTTGGGTAGAATAGTGAGTATTTCCAACACAAGGCTTGTCCAAAGGCCGACAAGGCCACCCTCAATACACTTGATGCCATTTCAATAATTATTAATTCCATCTTAAGATTGTATAAAATACTACTAACATATAAAAAGAAGTTTAAAGATAAAAGATTTGTGTAAAATAAAATCAACCCATGTACCTAATTATTGGGCCTTTTGGGTTTGTATGATGATCCGGTAGTAATATATTTGTCTAGATAGTGCAGATAATATATCATAAAATCATAAAAGAGTAACGTGATATTTATTTTCATAATAGAGTCGTGTATTATATGTAGATATATACATATCCAAATATGATTATAATATTAATATGCAATTTGTTTATTTCAATAATTATTTTATGTGTTATCCTCAAAAACATAATTTTATGGGTCCAACATGATGGGACTGGGGATGGTGTAGATTTTGGTCCTTAAAACTTGAGTTTGATGGGTAATGGATTTTAGCAAAAACAATTAATACTCGTATTTAATTTCTTTTTAAGAAAAAAATAGCCTTCTATAAAAATAACCAAATATAACTGTTTTCTATGTCCAATATTACACTCCAGCAAATATATATCACACATTATTTTAAGTTTTGACCATCAATACCTCAAGCAATTGTATCGAATTGCCTCAGCGGGATGTATTTAAATGTTAATTATCGATTTCGCTCGTGAATAAAATAATAATTAATAAATTCTAATTCGATCAAAATTCATATCCTCAAAAGTTGGAAAAAATATACTACTATGATTATCGTCTTCTCTAAGTTGGATACAAAACAATTACTAATATTTATCTTCCACTTGTGATGATTATGTTTATGGCTTGGAAAATCTCTTTTATTTCAATCTTTGTTTGTTGTGAGTTTAATGATTTATGGTGGCTTTGAGCCACTAATAGTTTAATATTTATGCAAATTCACATCAAGGTACACCATACATACACCATACTCATAATTGATATTATATAAATGTTTAGAATTATATTTATGGGCTACCATGTCTTTTATATGTGGATGTGCATTCTTGGAATTCCTCATTGTGGACCGGTCTATGCCAACCACTAACTCTATAACCATAATTCTTTGGGACCTCCATATTTAAAGTTGATTAAACTAAAGTATTAGTAGTTAAAGTTAGGACCTATAAAATTTTTAAAAAATAATAGTATACCTTTTATTTATTCCCATCTCCAATCCAAAAGAAAAAAATGTGAAAGACTCTATTCATGTCACAATCTAACTACAATCAAATAATAACATTACAAACATATATTTTCATATGCACTCTGATTCAGATAAAATATTCTCCTATGTTCTCTTTGATAGAAAATTTATCATGGGAAAATGAAGGAAAAGTGAACATTTGCCCTTTAAATTTTTCCTTCTTTTTACATTTCCTTATCTAAAAAAAGGAGTTATACTCTTTCTTCATCCTCTTTTTCACTCAAATGGAAGGATAATATGATCCCACTTGCAATGAGTGAAGATATTATCCTTCCATTGGAGTGAAAAGGAGGAGGAAGAAAAAATAAAACTCCTTTTTTAGATAAGGAGATGGAAAAGAAGGAAAAATTTAAAGAGTGAATGTTTTCTTTTCCCTCATTTTCCCATGATAATTTTTCCATCAAAGAGAATGGAGCCCAAAGAGAACGGAGCCTTATAGTAAAAATTAGGACGGTCTCATACAAATTTTTGCGATAAAACTAATCCGATTAATATCAAATTTTAAAATTCTAGTCACATTTGGCTAGGATTAGGTAATACTCAATTGTTCCATACCCCTATTATCTTAAAGAAACCAAACAATTGTTGATGGGATTCTACAAAATGAAGTTTCAGATTATAATATCACCATCACCTCAAAATTGTCTAAATTTCGAATTTGGAAAGTTGACGATTTGTTTTGTTTTGTTTGAACAAGTGTGAGTGAAAATAGTTTTCGCAATTTGATTATTGGTCATTGACAATACAACAACGTCATAAGCCTATGTCTAAATGAGTTACAAAATTTAAGACATGTCACGTTAGGAGTAGGTACAATATTTCAACTTTACAACCACCTAAGGAAATTTACACATTAAAAGGTAACATGGTAATGTTGTTAGGTCTAAAGTGGGATTTATTGTTGCTAGACATACATACATATATGATACTATGGTTCCAAATTCAAAATTAATTGCTTTTATAAAAATTCTTCAATATATCTTGATGGGGTTTAGATGTAGATGTAACTAGTATATTGCCCACGCGATGCGTGGGTGAATTATAGTGCTACTTAATTTATTTAAATTTTATTTTATTATTTTATTGTACCATACTTAACTATTTTTCATTTATCTTAAAAAGAAAGATATTGTTTTGTTATAGATTGTACGTACTTGTTTGTCTTCACCTAATTGTTTATTATGAAATCATGTACTATTATAAAATTATTTAGTAATGACTTTATTGAACGACATCGCAAAATAATCAGTAAATTTATTTACACGTTTGTAAGTGTAGCAAAAAATATATAGAGAGAGAATTTTAAAATGAATATATTATATTTACTTAATTGTGAGCAATTGATGAATTGTACATATATTATGTTTAAGAAACACTAACAATGATAAACATGCTATAATTATTTATTACTCCTATTTATTATTTTGTTGGGATATAGTCAATAATTTAATTATTTTGAAATTTATAGAGATATATGCATGTAAATCAATATCATTAGAATCTTGATATTCAGTTAGTTTAATGTAATATAGTTAAGTTTATTAATTTGATTTTAGTTTAATACGAAATTATTTTCCTCATAAATATATTTGATAATTAATAAAAAAATATTAATGATCTAAATAGTTAAAAATAATTTAATGCTAGAATGATTAATGAATTATGTTATACGGAGTATTTGAATAAGAAAATTTTTCTATATATATATGTGATGATTAATTGATTAATTAATTATTGAACTAATTATTATCATTGTATTAAATATTTTATTAAAAGAATTGATTAAATTATTAAATGTTGTTTTGGAGGGAAAATATATTTTGATGGGTTTCACTTTTATATAGATACATAGATTTGGAACGGAAAGGAGGAGTTAATAAAGACTAATGTATGCTTGATTTCTGACTAAGTTGAATTCAAATTTTATTGCTATGAATATGACATGATAAAAGATGGGGTGAATATATGATACTCTCTCAATATTGAACATATTTGTTTTTGAAAGTATCACAATATTTAAACCATAACATTTTAGTATACATTAAGACAAATCACTAGTTATATTTTACGGTCTCATAAAATTGACATGGGTAAATAATCTCAGTCCACTTATGGGTCTTGTTTAGTGGCGTGACACGTCGATTTTTCGAGATTTAAAAATGCGATACATATTCTTTTCCAAACACTACGTAAATACTAGGTATCAAAATGATACGACCAGTTTTAACATTGAGACAATATAATATAGTTTCTACAAAATTTAAGTGAAAGTATAAATATTTATAAAGGAATGTCATGTTACACATCAACTGAGAATACTTGCTGAAGTGGATGTAACGTGAGTCATCATGTATTGTATGAACTTCATTCTTTTGTTCATTTATCTTTTGAATTCTTTTAATGGACAAATTGGGGCACACATATAATACACATTTCAAGTGATGCTTGTGCTAGATATGTGACATAGTATTTTAATTTAAATCCGAAATCCAAAATAAGAATCCACTATGAGGAAAAGAAAGTAGTATGGGAAAATGAGTAGAAGCTCAAAATGATTTTGAGAATTTTTAGGTATTTAGAATGACAAAGATGTTCTCTCAATTGGGCCAATCCTGTTAAATTGAATTTGGGCCTGCTTATTTCTAATTAAAAGCAGCGGCCCATAGCATATTCTCATAAAACATGAGCCACTTTGATTGGAAAGCCCAAACATGTGAATGAATCTTCGGCCCAACATAATAATTGAAAAGAATTAAACCCACAATCAGTAACTTTTGTTTTATTCTTTGTGGGCTGAAACAAAATTAGTAAATTCTACAAATCCATACTAAAAAAGGTGAATATATTTTGCAATTGATTTCAAGTCAATTTGAAATTAATTTTGATTTCAATGGTAATTTTGCATTATCTTTAAAAGTAATGATTTATTATATAGTTAAAAAAATTAAATTAGTTTAGTTTAATAGTAACTTTTTTTTTGAGGAAAAGTTTAGTTTAATAACTTAAATACGCATGTTCCATCTATTTTGGGAAGTGATAGAAATGTTTTATTTTTAAAATTTCATTATTCTCAATATATTTCTCTCCCATTAGTAAAAGAATGTGGAATATTCATCTTAAACTAAAGATCTCGACACAAACTTTAATTTTATATGCATTTTGTAAGAGTTAGCTTTAAAATGAACAATTAATGACAATTTAAAGATCCGAAAAGAGTTATATATATTTAATATATACATACATGCTCTTTTTCTTATAGTTATTAATAATAATTTTAGTTTTATATAAAAGTTTGATTAAGAAATTATTTTATTATTTTGTTAAGTTAATTTTAAAATAATAATAATAATAATGTTATTGATTTATTTAGATTTTAGAAATACTTGTGTCATTATAAAATCTTAATGTACATATACAATACATATATATGTTATATTTGTTGGGTACTTCAACATAAAATTTTATTTCATTTTAGTATTTACCAAAATTATACATGTTTAAAATAGTTGAAATCACCATTAGCGTTTGAACTATTGATTTTAAAATGTCATAATCCTGCGGCGCACGAGATCGCATTCTATGATATTTTTGGTACGATAGATTGCAATATTTCGTGATTTTAATCGATATCATTCACGATTTATATTCTATGTTCATATTTAGATATTTTAGTTTTCTATTCTAATCTTAATTATAATTATCTTTTATTTTATTTTATTTTATTATAATTATAATTATTTTCGTTCATGTCACTAGGAAAAATTCCAGTTTCATGTGTAAAGAGCTAACGCAACAAGTAGGAGTGTTATGATCCAAACTTAATAACAATATTGACAATACGATTTTTACCATTTCATGATTTCATGATATCTAATCTAGGCATACAAAATCTAGGGTGTTCACAAGTAAATTTGTCCTGAAAAAGGAAATTTCTTCTTTCATTTGCTTATATGAGAAACCACATTGAAGATTGGATAGTTCCCACAAGTTGTTCTCTCTCGACATTTCCAGACTCCTTAAATTTTTTGAAGTCCTCGAATTTGTGTTTATGAGAAATGCATATTTCTACTTTGTATATTAATGAAAAATAGGATATCTACATTTTGCTTGAGTTGGAAACGGTCCGCACACATGCATGTAGATCAACTCCAACAACTCCAACAACTCTTTTGCAAACACAATGTGATATTGATATGGGTTCTATTTAAAAAATTGATTTTCCTGTTTGATATCAAACTTGTTTTGATTACCATTGACAAATATTTGTGTTAGGCCAACCTAATGTTAGGCCAATTGTTTGTTGCTCCTATTCTAAGCCATGAGTCGAGCGAGGGGGAGCCGAAAGCGAACCCAGAGCAAGCCTTAAAAACATAATTGTTGTCGGTCTCATTCTATATATTAATTATCGAAACCGAAGGCGGAGCCGTTTGTTGTTTGCCGCCCTTTATTATTGTTGCCACTCTCATTATTTATTCATTAATTGGGCCGAGCCTAACGTTAGATCGGCCTAACGTAAATGTTCCTCCCATACATTTCACTAATATCTTTAGATGGATGAATCGCAATAATTAGGAGAGAAGTTATTGAATAATTACTTAATTTCGTATATATTTAAAAATGATGTATTATTAATGTTTATTTTAGGTGATGTGTTCGTTAATGTTATCATGCATGGAACTATTAGACATTGACTTTAGAAGATACAGAAAATAAGATAAATGTTACTATGTGATTACTATTAACTAACATTTTTTTTTTAAATAATGTGAGTATACTTTCCTATTTTTTGATTTATCAGTTTTATCTGGGTTCTCTCATCCATGGTAAAATGTTTGACTTCATCACAATTTGCAACGTGAAATTATACTACTATTGTTTACACTAAAAAGACAAAAGAAAGTATCATTGATTCATTGTCTATTTTTTTTACATTCACCCGCACAAAAATCCAACTCCTGTACAAAATTAACATTTTACAGTCGCAAATGAAAAGCCTGTGGGGCTATTAACCATTTATCCAACTCTAGAAAAGGAATAATCATTCATCATCATATACCTATTATCGTGCACCGTGCCCACATAAATAAATATAATAAAGAAAATAATAATAAATCTATTTCTTTTTCGGGAGCGAAAGGCAATTATTTCTAATGATTTCGTGTTATTGGAAATGATAATTTAGGTTACAGGTAGAGTATATATAGGTGCATATTGGAAATCGAAAAAGACCGATTGTTTCGTTCAAGAAAGACAAAACTTCTTTGGTATTTATCCATTTCCACCGCATCGCACAATTTATCAATTTTACTTTTAACTAATAAAGTATATATGTATAATTGTCTTTTTTAAAAGTTTACAATTATAATGTCAATTTGGTATGAATTGGTTTCATCAATCAAAAAATCAAAACTATGTTGTCTGAGATATGCATATTAGTAGATTTTTTGCAATTGCAATAAGCATAGGGTTAATGATCAAAACAACTATCTCTCTGCTAAAATGTCTTCCAAGGAACGAGAAAGATTTTATCATTAACCTATAAAAATATGATATTCTAATTGTAATATTATAAAATTTGTTATAGGTACGGATAATATATTGTAGAGTATAATTCTCCATTACTAATTTTTACGAGCTACGAAAAAGAATTGAATTTCTAGATAATATATATCTATTGTCAAGTATGCATATTTTTTTAGTATAATATATTTTCTAAGCCTGATTTTCCATATTCGTTGAAAAGGAAAAGTCATACTCTCTCTGGTTTCTTCCTCCTCAAAAAATTAGAAGTACTCCCTTTTATTTAAGTGCAAACTTTACTCTATTTTGCTCTTAAAAATTGAAAAGGAATACTTATAGGAACGAATAAAAATTAATTAAAAATAGGATACTTGTATCTTATACGGAGAGGGTATTGTATTTATTTTCGAATCAGTATTTTATTTTGTTTTAAATTGCGAAAATATCATAACAACCAAATAGTTCCAAATGTACTCATTCAATTTTTTGATATCTTTATACGTGAATCATTATACTATCAGAATAACTGAAGATAAAAGATAAATTTATTCAACTTCTTAATTTGCTTTTTCTCAAGGGTAGTTATAATGGTTGATTTTTTGAAATAGAAAAATTGGATGATCCAACTATTTATTGAAGTTAAGATGATTAAATATTAGTTACATACCTAACTTGTATATCCAGAAGTCAATTTTTTGCTATCAATTCATTTGCTCCTATTTTTACATTATTTCTCTTTATTTCTTTTTATAAATTAATAATGTAGAATTTACTTTTCTTATATATAAGTACACTATTGTAGGATTAATTAACTCAAAAAATTTGAAAATCTTAACTTTTAGGGCGTATTTGATATTATAAATAAGCTCAAGATAACAAATATAGATGAAGTTATCTCATTGTTTGGTATCCAAAAAAATAATCTGTAAAGCCCGCATTAGTCAAAGGCCCGCTCCTATTTAGGTCTTTTCTTTAGATAAGTAATCCATCAAATTTGGGGAGAT
>JAYJMF010000066.1:438155-457163 GCA_036873715.1 Salvia sclarea
TATATATATAAATATAAATATATTATATTTTTATTTCACTAAACATTTAGAAAAAAATAAGAATACATAAATTTATATATGTCAAACCTCAAAATTTGTAGATATTAACGGGGATGAAGTTGTGGCAATGGATGAAGGTTGGTTTTTCCCCTCTTGGTCTTCTTCTCTACGAAGCCTTTTCTAAGCAACATCTTGGTCTATTACTTGAAGTGGTCTTCTCCTTAGACTTTATACCTTTGGCTCAAGGAATGTTTCTCTCATCAATTTGCAGCTCATTCTCCGTCAATGATGGTCTAACTATTGTTATCTTCTCTCTACTTGGTTATCAACTGAATTGGTACTTTACAATCTGGCATCCACTACATCAAACATTTTCAAAATACAATTTTTAACAATTATATAAGTATCTTCATTCTCTAATGCTTTGGTAACCAACTGAACGTACAACCCACACAATTCTTTATATCTTGCATTTTGTAGTACGTTTGGCTCTAAGTTGCATTGGTTGAGATTCAAATCTCTAACAAATCCAACCTTTGCCGAGTCCACCGTTTCAAGATGTATTCACTTGGGATCTCCTTAACATTTTTCACTATGAATACCTTCAATATGTGAGAACATAGAATCCCAACAAATTCAAATTTTCTACAGCTATAGCTAGTTTTTCCACTTGATGAATCAAATGTAACTCTATGACGATGGCTCTTGTTAAGGAGTAATTTTGTAATTTACTTGTAACCCTTCATCATCACTTAAGCATTCCACACTAAAATCATGAGATTTATACCATTCTTGTTCAAAAAATTTGAATACCTAAGGGGTATTTATACTAACTGCATGCTTCAAAATCTCAATTGAATACCACAAAGGTGGAACATTGATATTTACCTTAAAATCAGCTTTTATCTCCTCATATCAACGATCATCAATAAGTCTCTGAAAGTGAGTAAAAGTCAAGGGACTTGTGCTTGTAACTGATATATCTCTTCACAACGCTGTTCAAGCTCTCACTCCTTTGAGTGGTGGTCATGTCAGCACAAAACATTTGTCGTCCAAAGACTAAGGCCCGTTTTTCCTTCAAATTATAAGTACGTCTCAACCAGTCATTTTCTTCAAGAGCATACTGTTCAACATTCGTTGCCATGCTGCAATAAACTCTACACATGCTCCAAAGTCTTTAGTGAAGTCTTTGAATTGGGAAAAAAACACTACTCAAATGGATTGCAATATTCTGAAAAACTGTGTTGAGACATAAACGATGATAAGTCTCAGGTCATATAGAAGCCAATGCCTTAGCCATTGCCGCATCATACAAGCTACTTCATTTTCTATAAAAGAACACAATTTCTATATTTTTTTATAATTGTTTAAATCAATTCAATCAACATAAATAAGAGTTTGAGCTTTATAAATTCTATATTTTTTAAAAAAACTGTTGGTGTGAAAATAAGGTATGAACTTGTCCAAACGAAACCTATTATCAGAATGTGTCTCCGTCTTTAATCTCAATCAAACTAGACCTTTTAAGTCCGTATTACCCTAATCACGATTTGATTACTTAACTAGTAAATAGTTAAGTAGTCGGATTGTGACAGGTAAGGTATATTATACCGTGTCATCCCTAACTAATAGGCACATAGCTCTATTAAGCCATGGGTCGTAGGTGAGATGCCATTTGTACATGTGGATGGTCCAGTAAGATACTAAGCCACAAAAAGATTCTAAGGTTTCTCCCCTCTCTTATCAAAAAAAGGCATTAAGACATGTAATGATTGATTTTATTACATATACATACTATGCCTCTCAGACTGTTTCTTATAACAAGACATGCAAGTTGAAAAAACATATAAATTGAAACCTAAACAAGAGAATTGACTATGAGATTGAGTTCCTCGGCACTTATAGCTCCATCTCCATCTCCATCCATTGATGCCACCATTTCTTGGCAATCATCCAAAGACAACTCAACGCCCAAATTCCCAACGGCTTGATGGAGCTCGTCCCCAGTCAAGACGTCGTGTTCTTGGAGGTTCAGTGCTTGGATGGCCGTCTTGAGGGCGCTGAGACCGCTCAATTCGAGATCCACGGTGTTCATGTCGATGAACTCGGGCAGGCTCAATAGGCCGTCCTTGTTGGCGTCGCCCTTGTGCATCAGGGCCTGTACATCCTGCTCGCTCACGTTGTACCCTAGCGATCCCATAATCCCCCCGAGCTCCTGCACGTTGATCAAGCCATCGTTGTCCGAGTCGAAGGCCCGGAAGGCTTCTACCAGCCCTAGGATATGGTTGAGTGTCTCAACATCCACCGCGATTGAACCTGATTGAGCCATACCACAATTAATTATATATGATGAGATGATCAGCTTTTTCTTACACCCTTCAATGTATGCATATATATAATGATATTAATAATAAGAGAGAGAGGAATATATATATTCTGCCACCTTTGGATAGTTGAGCATAGATACTTATGCTTTGGATATCTCAATTCCAGCTTTAGTGGAGAAGGTATAGAATTCTAGGCCGAGATTTCGATTGATTCGCTCGATTTTGTCCGAACCAAATTAATCAAATTATTTTCTGATATTTTCCTTTCTATGTTTTTGTAATTTTCAATGTCATATTAATATAGCTTCGGCCATCATGTAGAAGTTACGTTTCAGTTTTTCCTGTTGGTTTGATCGGAATTAAATTAAACCAACTGAAAAATCGAAAATTGAAGAAAGATGGATACCAAATAAGAAAGGAATGTAGAAAGCAAAGCAGTAATGAGTTTATTCATGTCTGAAGCAGTACATCAAATGGTAGAGATTTAGGTTTATGGCATCGTTAAAACATTTCTAAAAATGGAAGGCATCCATCCAGGTTTGGGATGGAGGAGAGTATGTACACGAGAAAAGACTAAGCAAAAAAACGCATACAACATTCATTACTTAATTAAAGACAGACAATCTGAGAACAATAATGCCAAGCTTCACGGCCGCCGGTAATCCGGATTGAACGCCAGCGCCTCCTGGTAGATCAGCTCCCTCATCTGATCCTCCGTCAGCGCGTGCTGCTCGAAGTCGAAGCTGAAAGGAGTCGAGCAAGTCGGCTCGTCGCTGATGTCGTGGAGCGAGTTCAGGTACGGATGGGCCAATGCGCCTTCCACTGGAACCAAACACCACAGACCACGAAAAATAGATTAGACGAAGGCAATAGAACTAGACGATCAAACAAGTCCAAAATTGTTTGTTCCATCAAAGTAGGAAAGTGATGATTCTAACCTGTGATCCGTTGCCTAGGATCGAACGTGAGCATCTTCTCGACAAGATCAACAGCTAGAGGGTGAACCTGAGGGAACTTTTCGGTGAATGATTGCCGACGGTAAGGTGGGAGCTGCCTGATGTACCGTTTTGCATTTTCGTTCAGAAGACCTAACTCCGCCTCTGATGGGGTACCGATCAGCTGCAAAGCAAGCAAGTAGTTACAGTTAAGATCACTAATTAGCTTGAAACGAATTCTATGAATATGTCCTGAAAGCAGTAAGTCAGCATCGACTACGTCTTGCAGCCATACATACGAAAAAGTATGATATGTCGATATCTTTTCCATAATGCGGCTTACTGTTCCAGAAAAAGCATATAGTGACTACAAGCACCGTGTTTCCATAAGTGCATTCTAAAGCATGTAACCTTAACTAATATATATAGGTGGTGATCAAATGAATTTTCTTCCAATAAAAGAGTAAGTATATACAAGCATACTAGCTGTTTCCGAAATGAAGCCTAACACGTTACATGACCTAAATAACATTCACTATTTCAAAACAGATGAAAAATATAACTAACGACAGTGACCATAGACATGCAATACGAGGCAGACTGTTCTAGAACAAATTGATCTTCAAGAAGAGTGACTGCGATTGAGGAAACCTCAATTAAGAAAATCAACATAGTGATGAGGCAATTTTCTTAGGCAAGATGATTAACAGAATTGAGTCTAATTTATTTCATTATTTCAATAGAATATGCCAAATCTAAGATGTATATGGCAGTTCCCAGAAGACGAATAAATGCCAACCATGCTATGGAGAAGAATGAATTACATCTATAAATCACTGAGATAATTTGAGTTGATCTGAAATTGGATGATACATAGACAGAGAGGTACCTCTATGAGCAGGCGTAACTGGTGCACATGATCTCTACCAGGAAACAATGGTTTCCGGTCCATCAATTCCATAAAAATGCATCCCACTGACCATATATCGATAGCGGCAGTGTAATCGGATGAATTCAACAAAAGTTCTGGTGGCCGATACCACCTTGTCACAACATATTCAGTCATGAAATCAGTTTCAGATGTGACTCGTGCCAATCCAAAATCACATATCTTTAGGTCACAATTTGCATTCAGAAGAAGATTGCTCGGCTTCAAATCTCTGTGTAGAACATTTGCTGAATGTATGTACTTCAATCCACGGAGGATTTGATACAAAAAGTACTGCAAAAAAAGACGATAATAGTTAGTTTACCATCAGATGTCTAACAACGAATGCAGATATTTCTTCCAAAAATAAGTGCGTACAAGATTGACAAAGAGATCTATTTGCTGATCATCACACAAATAGGTTGGCCACCCAGAGCATAATGCATAGACAAATACAACTTTGGTGTAAATGAAAAATACGCATAGACCAACTAATTCATATATTCACAAAGAGGGGGGCTCCTTGTTTTGCAAATGGGTTATGAAGAAGTGTTTAAGCCTTCTTTCAAGTTCAAAAATTGTGGACTGCTAGATGATTATGACAAGATCAACCAAAATAAAATATTTTGATAGAATGAAAGGAAAGTTAATCCATTTTTACTTCCTAGTTATTAGTGATTTAACTTAATTTAAAAGATAAAACGGTAGAAGGTCAAATGTGAATTGTGAAATATGCATTTACACATTCTCCATTGACTTTTCTTTTCTTTTAGCAGTTTTGGCATGTATGGACACCCACAAAATTACACCTTGCAACTAACAAACTATTCCGACATTTACGCCAATACCACAGAGCATAGGAGGGAGGGCCCAACAATCAACCTTATTTGGCTTTTTTATCACAATTTACCAGTTTGAGCTTTGACCTTTCATAATTGGAATTTTGGAAAAGGCTTCCAAATCAGTAAAAAAAGGTGAGAATCTTCTATAATAGAATAATTGCCAAAAGTAGTCGCAATAAAAAGTACCCTTTCATATCAGTTTAACTATATTCAAGCCAATGTAAACGTACACGTACTCTAAAGAAAGTTAAACTCATGATGACTTGTTAACGAGTTGCATCATAAAATAAAGACAAAGAATGGTGCCCAGTCAATAATTGTATGGCTAAATCAGGAAAACAAAGATCCAGTAACTAACAGTATAATGATGGCATGACTTAGAACTACATAGATTTTTCAAGATTATACTAAAAATAGAACCTGACAGTGCTCCTCTGATAAAGGCTGATTAGACCGGATAATTTGATGGAGATCAGTATCCATAAGCTCATATGCAATGTAAACATCATTAAAAGCTTCCCTTTGTGGCGGCGGAATTACATCTCTGATCGAAATAATCTGCAGCATACAAGATTTGAATGCCATCATTAAATGAATAAAAATCTGCAGACAAAAAATGCCCAAAGTTCAAGTTTCTCCCCCCAATTTTGATAGAGAGGATACTTAATTTCCAGCTGATTATACAATATAAAGATTTGATAATGCTATTTGATTGTGCCAGATGTACAACACTAGACATTTACTAATTTATGATATTGGAGATTGCCAAATAACAACTTAGTCATTTAAAGTCGCACTAAATGACAAATAAGTGGATAAATAAGACTGTTAAGTGATAGGAATACATTTCGTTGCATAGTAAGGAGCAAAAGAACTTCACGAACAACTAGGGATGCTCAGGAATGGGAATAGCAGTAGTGGGGAATTGGTATAAACATAATTTCCATCTGCTTGTGGTAGATTTGGAGCATTTCTCGCTTCCTATGCCAAAATAATTAAAGAGGAACCATTCCTTTAGAACAAGCAAGCTACCTTCGCTCTGGTCCAATTCTCCCTTCCCAAACCACCATACAAGCACCGCCCAAGTGTATTTTTGATTTTATTGCTGTCCCATATGTTAGTTTCTATAGTACCCTAGTAGGCTCTGGTTCTTTAGTACTACTACTTACCAGGTAACGTGCCTATTGTGAGCATAAATATAAATTTTCTTTTGAAGTTGCAGCCACAGAAAAGGTAGTTAAGGCCATACGACAACGCATAAGAATGAAAGAATCAGGATTTCTCTAGAACCAAGGCAGTCTAAATTTTTTGAAGAATCAGTATAGCTGGAACGTGCCATCATGCCAAATTGCCAACTAATACAGCACCATTAACCATGTATGTGTGACCAATTTGCCCAAGCCCCAAGGTAATAGAAACCTAATAACTAATACGATACTCAAGCACTATTAGGTTTGACTATTTCTGCCATTTTTTGTTGATTAGCAATATTGGCACGTCAAATCTTGAGCCTTTCCTTAGGATCATTTTGAGGAAACAAGAAGCCACCGAGAAAAGTAAGCTTAAAGGTGCTTACATGTGGCATTTATGAATAAGGATAGTACTTAATGCACGAGGTCTTTTGCTGAAATTAATTTCTTGGGTTGAATATCCTACCTTCATTTTTCAATATTAATGATCGGAATGGAAAATAAAATTGGTTATTTCTGATGCAACAGTCTCTTCAAGTCCTTACTATAAGTCTATAAGGAATTACTTGTATCAGAAAATAATACTATATGGCTCAACCACAGCAGCTCTTAAGTAAACGAGTACAAGATGTAAAGAACTAACTCTCCTTCCCTTACCTATCAAATGCTCAAATAAATTTAAAATGAAGAATTCAAATATACAACAAGTAAAATATTGTTTATAGTAAATTAATTCAAATCGTTTGTGCATGCCATCATTAGATCGACGGGAATTGCGTACATCAACAATGCATAACACACATTATTCCTTAATCTGCAAATTTGCTTCCTAGAACTCACATCTGGATCGTAAATTCATCAACAAAAGCGTTCCAGACAGTGCAGACCTAGCAAGCCTAAAACTTACTACTAGTATTCTGTGAAGTTCATTTGTACATATCCACCACGTAATTGGCTCCATGCATGATCATGCCACAGAAAACTCAATTTCTTACCCTTGCCCATCATGGGAGACTTTTGGGTGTTATTTTAACACCCCAACCATGTGACCATATCTGCCACCATGTTAAACTAAGGCAGCTAATAGAGCAGCACAGCACTCGCAATCCAATCACATTGAAAAGGACAAATATTTGCTAAAGGAAAGGGAAATTCTGTCAATTAAGAGGAATAATTCCAATTACAAGATATACTAAATATACTAATGATTTGAAGTTTTTAGAAATAGTCCTATCATACTCCTACCTGTCACCATTCATGCAAAAGTAATCTAGTATTTAATAACACTACTATTCAGTGGTTTTCCTCTCTAGCTACAATTGTAAGAGCACAAACTGATGTACTACTGTATCCTAATGACTTCCCCCATTTCAAATAAGATCCTTTATCACAGCATAAATATATAAATACATACAGAAAGAAAACAGAAGGGTAAAGTAATTACTAAAAAAAGTCTAAATCTTTCTAAAAAAGGATGTGAAGGTTAACTGCATTTCTTATCAATTATCATGAATCAAAAGAAGAAAGGCCAAAATTTACTATAGACAGTTTATGCAAGACTTATTCTACTCAGATAATCAGCTATCCCAGTTCACACTCCCAAGTTCACGCTTACATTTAATGTTTGTATTCCAACTTTTTCACACATTATAAAGGAAAAAACTTGTTCACTTATGAAGACGAGTACAAGTAGCTACAGGGTTTGCTATGACTTTTTACTATTGCCCGACCGCTAGGGAAGCTTTTTCCTCTGTTCATTACACAATGACGGTCCATTTCCATCAAACTAAGAAGGCTATGAATAATTACACAATGAAATTCTGTTCCTTTCTGGAAACAAGACCAACTCTCAGCCTTTTCCAGAAAACCAAACCTTCACACTATTTCTCCATCAATAATCATCTTGATTAGGAAATTAATCATCAGCTACTAAATCAAACTCAAACATCAAATAGAAGCAGAATCCACCCTAATCACGATCCAAGATGCAAATTTCCATTTTAAGCAAAGAATCAAACACAAAATGTACCTTGTAAACCACCTTCCACAATCCACAACAGTCAGAAAACAAAAAAGTTATACAAAAAGTAAGAATTACATGTGATTAGAGAAGCTCCGAAAGAAAGAAAGATAAAAAAGGAAAGAAAAGAAAAGAAAAAAGCACTAACATTTTCATGATCCATGTGGCGCAACAGCTTGATTTCACGCAGAGTCCTCTTCGCATCGATTTTATTATCAAAAGCATTTGCTATCTTCTTTATCGCCACATGCTCACTCGTCTCCGAATTCACAGCCGAGCTACCAAAAGAAGAAGAAAAGAAAATGAAATTCATCGCAGCTGCTACGTAAAGAGAAGAGCAGAATCGAGGATTTTGGTTTAGGTTACCAAACGATGCCGTATGCGCCTTTTCCGATTGGCATGATTGGGGGTTTGTATCTGGAGGTGACCTCGAATACGTTGCCGAAGATGTTGTACTGGATGAAGCGGCCGCCGTGGCTGAGCGTCGCAGGTATTTGATCTGTCGGCGGAGGAGGCTGCTGCTGCTGCGGCGGCTCCGCCTCCGACATCTCGTCGTCGGCCGGCTGATCCCCGTTCACCATTTCTCAGAGTGTATTGTCAGTTACAGAAAAAAAGATGCTACTCAAAAAGGGGAAACAACAAAATGTATGTATATATGTCTCATTCTCATTTATTTATTTATTTATATAAACAAATATTATTTGTATGTGTGAAACTATATTGCTCAATACTCAACTTATTTGAATTTGTAATCTTTAACTAGAAAAGTATTTTATTTTTCATATTATTATTTGTTTGTCTTCAGGTATTGTATGTTTATATGTATATTTGTGACGAATATAAATTTGAAATCGTTAAGAAGTTGTCAGTGATATTTGAATTCGTAATCTTTGGTTGTAAAAGATATTTGATTTGCATAAGTTTACGTGATTGTTTGTCGGTTTCCGGTCGTTGAATCAAGACAAATTTCGAAAGTTCGTTGGAGCTCGATCAGAATAACTATGATGAAACTAATGACATTTGAATCTATAATCTTCGATTATAAAATAAAAGTAGCATATTTTATTTTGTTATTTATTTCTCTTCTATTATCTTCGATATAGTGAGTTAAAATACTCTCAAAGTTTATCTGAGCTCGATGGGAAAGAGCTATTGCTATAATAAATTTATGTTTGAATTATGGGGAAATAATTAGGGGTTTTAATCCGCATTCAAGATAAAAGTGTGTTAGGGTTATAATGAAAGGAAGTCTATGATTTATGAAGTTCTAAAATAATCAAGTGTTCGATTCCACTTGATTCAATCAATGCGGCTAATAATATATTATGCTAACTTTAATATATATAGAATATTTATTGATTTATGTTCTCATTATTAAAGGCGAATATTTACCAAACATTTTAATTAAATAAGTAAATAATTTGTTGTTCCGAACTGGCTAATAAAGTCCAACTAAAGTTTGCTTCAATTAATATTTCATTAAAGCTGATCCATAAATAGATAGTAAAGTATAACAATCAATAGCTCATATAAATACGACAGCTAATTTATTTTGATATAATTAACAAATTAATGACAATATTATAGTACGAATCTTATTTTTGAAAGGGTAAACTTATTTATTATTCTCAGCCAGTTTAAGAAATTAAATGTCAAACACGAATGTCATAATTCAATTCAACAAATTCCGAGAAACAGCATATATATATTTCCAGTTGGCAATTTAATAGGCCAAATTATAGCATCATTTACAACTGAAGTAACCGTATTTTAATTGTAAGTAATAAAGCTAAAAGAACAAAATAAATGGAAATTTATGTACAGTATACACAAAATGGTGGAAAAATGGAAGCAAAATGAGAATGGAGTGATCATCAGTGTGTATGCGGAATCAAGAATTCTTCGATCTCATAAAAAAATTGATCAAATCAAGAGAATAAATCCAGTTAGAATTTCTTCACGAAATCATGGTTTTAGATTACGAGGCTATGATCGACGTGCCCAACTCCTCACATATGCTCAAGAGCTCAAGTGTGTCAATGAAAAAGAGTTGAAGAAATTATTTAAGAATCCGCGACGAAAATTAAAGGTATTTATACTGTATTTTGTAAATGTATGGATATCAAAAAGTGGGCGAAAATTCTCGGGGCAACAGTGTATATATACATCACTTTGTGATTAAGAATATATCTTGAATTTGAATATTGTGATGTATATATACAGCGATGTATATGAATCTACCTCCAAAAAGTATCGGCAACATGTGCAGCGATTTTGTTTCTAGGGTTCCTTAATTTGAAATAGGGTTCCAAGATAATTGTCTTTATTCAAGTAAACATAGTAGAGGAACAAAACAGACAAAAAATTGTTGGGGTATTGGACTCTGCTATTTTTTTTTTAATTATTATTTGCATTTGGAATTATTATAAAGAATCTAGGATTGATGAACCCTATATGAATTTAAAGGAGGCTAGTTAATTGTTTAAAAAGGCTAATAAGTTCTTGCAAAATGTTTAGCCAAATAAGTGTATAAACAATATTATAAGTCGTGAAAAGAAATTTTAACTGACTTTATAAGCACTTCAACCACAATTTATTATTTTCATATAAGCAACAATCAAGTTACATACAATCTTACCATGACTTGCTATTTCAGACATATACCCTTAATTTCATTTCTTTTTAATCTTTTCTCCAACTCAGCTTTCGCTCTAACTTGCAATAGTCTCCATAGCTTATAATCTCAACTATTCATATATTTTACTTATTAGCTCTTATATATATGTTACATCTTATTAGTTCTTCAAACATCTTATAAGCTATCAAAATAAGCTCAACCGTGATGGCTACTATGTAGAAACGGAGATGGGCCGTCATCGGAGAAACGATCGGACGATTGTTTTCTCGATTCCATAGGGTGAAGAGGCTAAGGAAGTATGAATCAATTGATGATGAAGGGAGATGGAGCTATGGCAGAAGAAAAACATTTCATTTTTGTGTAAGTAATTAACGAATCATAATTTAAGAAGAAATCAAAGATTTCATTTTGTATATGATAACTATAACTTGTTGTTCATTTATATGATAAAGATATTGGGAAATTTGCTTCTAATTTTGTGCAGAAGAAATTGAAGTGCTTGTTGAAGAAGATATATGGGGCTTGGAAATGCAACAATGGGCCTACTGATTGATTTTTTCAATAGAATGTTTTTCATATTGATGGATTTGAATTCGAATTTGTACGACCAAGAAGCTTAGATGATTCAATTTTTTTTTATATTTTATTTTTGTAGTTTCGCACTCTAAATAACACTGTGGAGATTAGAACATTGAGTTCATCTGTTTATGTGAACAAGTTCGGTACATTTATTAAGGGGAGAATTTGAACAAAGTTCAGCAATTTACTGGCTATTTGACTTTTTCTAAAACAATGATCTTATACTCAAAGTGACTAAATTATTTCTTTTAATGTACGTGCAAAACAAAAGTCTTATACATTCTTACACATATAAGGTAAAATGGAGAAAATATCTTATCACTAGTACACTCGTCTACTAGTATGGGTTGCACGAATTGGTGGATCTAGGTAGAGGTGAGGAGGGGCTTAAGCCCCTATCAAGTCAAAAAAATTATTGTTCTTATAGAACAGTCAAATTTTTTATATTTTGTGTAGTTTATTGTGCAAAAGCTCCTATGACCAAACAATTCATAGAAAAATTGTTCTCAGGATTTATAACTCGAAATCTAAAACTATAGCCCCCGCTTAGATTTTTCTCTGCATCCGCCGCTGCTTGCGCGATCATCAAGACTCATGGCTTAGGTGGTTGACTTCCATTGCACATAGAAAGAGCATATGTTCTGTCCAAATGACCGAGCTTACGTCATAATTTGTGACAGTGGGAGTTTGCATTCGCAAAACATCGTAAAATAGTTCAATTTGTATGAAATTCTACCATTAATAGTCCCGTTCATCTCAGAACAAAAATAATGACAGTATAAACATCTCCAATAAAAAAAAAATCTAATTTTCCCATTCAATTAGAACATGAAGAATTTGAGATCGGGATTTGTTAGAGAAAATTCAAACTCATGATTTTTGAAGATTCAAAATGAGCACTACCTCCAAGTTATAGTTTTCTGCCCTTTTATTAAAAATCTCCAAAATGCGATTTTATACTTCATATTTGTTAAAAATAATAATAAAAATAATTCCCATTTCGTGGTATGAAATATTTTAGTTAATCTTATTTCTAGGTACTACCTGATGAGATGAAAAATAGAAAGTCGCATCGTACGTACTTCAGTTTCATTGTTTCACTTTTATTCACAAATTGGTTGTCTAATTTTGGAGGGAAAAAAAATAAATAAAAAGGTTGTGAAGAAAATAAAATTTCATTGTTTCACTTTTATTCACAAATTGGTTGTCTAATTTTGGAGGGAAAAAAAATAAATAAAAAGTTTGTGAAGAAAATAAAATAAAAAAGTTGGTTGTCTAATTGGGCCAACACATCTGGCTTTAGTGGGCTAGTGAGGCACGGGCCGTTATCCTTCCACTGCCGAAGGCGGGAGGTAGTCGCTGCTCTGTGAAACCAGCCTGACGCAGTGCCCTCCGCTCTACGGGCCGAGAAGCCCGCGCCTTCGCACGGGCCCCGCGGCCCAACTCCCGGCTTGGAACGGGCGGCCCAGAATGAGCGCCACAAGGCCCAGCCAGTTGGTTCGGCCCAACATCCAACCAATTTAAAGCCCCCACTTGGGTCACAAGTCCACGCTACTAGACTCGGCAATGCTTATGCATGCTTCTTTCTATTATATACCTCAATAATTCAGCTTATAAGACCGATGTGGGATAATAGACAAAGCAAACATTTGGAGACATTTTAAATTAACCCATCTTTTTATGTATCACCGACCGAAAATAGATAATCTCCAAACTACACAAAGCAATAAAATATCATTGGCAGTGAGGATTTGACAATCTCATATCATGATATTGCATTAGCAAAAAAGTACATAAATTATTGTGCAAGTCTATATTGCTCGACCGTCAACACTCATTTAAACTCATTGAGTTTCACTCTATTTATAAGTAATAATGTATTAGTACTTGTTTGGTCCGCCAACGTTTTATCGAAATACTCCATTAAATACCTGATGGAATGTGTGAAATGATTTAATGGGCGTTTTCAAAAATAATACAGAACATATACTTATACACAAGTGGAATGCTATCTCAGGCCTTTGCTATCTATCTCTATTTGCACTTACTCCTTTTGTTCTTTTTTCTTCCGTTTTTGTTTGTTCCCTTGTATACTCTACTATATTTGAAAACTTGTTCATCGTCTAACCATTTTCAAAAAATAGGTTTAATCATTCCCGAAATATCAAAAGAAAAAAGGGAGGATTTTTGGAGTCTTTAAAAAAAAAGAGGAGAATGCACATTTGCTTGAAACAACTCTAAAATTACTATTTTACGCCTTTGAGCTCGTATAGAACTTTTGATTGTAATTTATACCCCTCTGAAAGTCTGATTGTTGTGAATAACATATCAAAGCCATCTATTTGATCGCTTAATCCATTATCCATTTGAATGGATTAGAAGAATTAATTCTAGATTCACATTGAAAGAGTAGGATTAGAGAAGACAAGACAAGACAAGACAGTAATAGGGATGAAAAATACTCAATAATGTATCTTATAATATAGTATCAATTATGAAATTAAATCTAAACAAATTCATATAAATCTACACATGCTAATTTGAAGACGACTCGTTGTCAATTACAAAATGAACCTCATAATTTGTAAATTTAAACTCAATTACGAATGGACTTTCGTACAAATTGAACTAATTTAGGATATTGTGCGAAAGCAAGTACCCAGTATCGATCACTTGGACGAGAATGGACGCTTTTATGTCCGTGTCCTAATTGTAAATAAGTATAAGATTTGAGATTTCAATAAAGGCCTGCCAAAGCATACCATAGGCAATATATGATTCACGCAATATATAT
Source organism: Salvia sclarea (assembly GCA_036873715.1). Classification (NCBI taxonomy): domain Eukaryota; kingdom Viridiplantae; phylum Streptophyta; class Magnoliopsida; order Lamiales; family Lamiaceae; genus Salvia; species Salvia sclarea. Next base: position 452,409 of record JAYJMF010000066.1, read on the forward strand.
ACTGATAAAATGGAAAAATAAAAAAGAAAGAAAAACAACGAACATAAAAGATACGCAAAGTAGTAAAGCACAAACATTGATAAAAAATAAAAAAGTTGTGCTGAGTATTTTTTAATTTTTATTTTATGACGAGAAAAATTCACAGGCACTGCTGCGAACACTTTGCTCGTGTAAACTGCAAACCGAACTAGATTCATATATCCTGTGCTAACTATTTCTGAGACCTAACAAATTTTAATTGTCAAATTTTTGCTCAAGAACATAAATCAAATCCCCCAGGCATAGCTGTACACAAGATAACAAAAAAACAACTTCAAAAAACATCGGAATTCGACACACGAGGCGAATCGAAATCGCAGCCCTCACCTGCGATCTCTCGACCTCCTCGCCTGCCTCGTGAACAAGAATCGGGCGTGGGGGCGGGCGCTCCGGAAGATGTTACGGCCTGCGCTTCTCGATGCGAGTCTGGCGCGTAGCCGGCGGAAGTACCCCTCGTCCAGAGGGTTGTAATCGCCCTCGAATGCAAAGGGGGAGTCGCTCCATCCGCCACCTTGGGTTGGAAACCGGAAGAATGCATTGTCGAAGAATACGTTGTCGTCGTGATCACCACCAGAGATGCCATAGTTCCCCTCTATCACGTAGTCGCCGAGGACAACCGCCCCGGGCGTATTCGCTCGGATTGTGCTGAACACATCGCTGAGATCTTGCTCCCTCTCCAGCTTTTTCCATTTCTCCGCAAGCGAAGGGTCCACATCCCGAGGGCATGCCTTCGGGTGCTCCAACTTCACGTGTTTCTTGATCTCCTTGTAGGTTCCAACAAACGAGCAATTTTCTTGGGTGCAGGCTCGTCTCTTGGAGTTTAGGTACCGACGAGCAGGCTCCACAACTGTCCAACCTTTCACCCCCGAACGACAGAGTGGGCAGAGGAGCTCGGACAAATCACTCTTCATATTGGGACAACCCGATTCTTCCGACAAATCCAAACCAGCAATCGACCCTTGCAAAGATTGTGCCTCGGAGCTCGAGGTTACCTTGGTGGAGGCCTTGCTATACTGTTCGAGACAGTTAGAGTATCGGTTGCTCGTAGCACACATGTAAGGACGGCAACCCTTTTCGTACGAGGAACAAAGCAGGAGGACTGCATTGTGAGGAGACTCTAAGCAGATGGAACATACAGCATTGTCCCACTCTTTCTTTTCTAATGCACTCGGTCGTAGCTTTTCATGGTGCACGTCTCCACAAGCCTTCTTTTGCCGAGCTGATAACTTATGCAGGGTAGCACCATGGCATTGAGATCCAACTTCCGACTGTGTCTTCTTAGATTTTGCCATTTAAACAATTCGACCCACAGATGACACAGCCTGACCACCAAGAAACATAGAGCAACAAATAAACACAAACCCAAAAATGGACAAAAATAGGAATTAAGTAATTGTCCACTTAGTTATTGTAAATTGTAATAAAACATGACCTGTTGAACCATGCTTTTCCAGCAATACAAACATATTTAAAGTAATTTATCATTCTAGAAGACCACAATATCTGTAGGTTCACCAGTCATTGATGGTGCTAGGGCCATCAACACTACTTTGCACGCAATAGTACCTAAAAATTACTAACAGAAAAATATATAGAAGGTCGTTGGGCCATGTGGGTTCTGCATAATAATTATGACCATACCTTTAGCCAAGCTATCATTCAAACCAGTTTCTTTTATTTTTATCATTATTATGATCGGGAAAATAAGAATTGATATAGATCCAGCTCAAGCAAGAATGAAAAATAAAGATCCATAAAAGACCTAAATATACACATATAGGAACAGTTCCCTCTTGGATTCTTCTTAGTCTTCACATTTTCATACCAAGATATATTTGTTCCGAAATCTCAACTTAAGATTCTACCCGCAACAAAATGTCCAAATGAGTCATAGCAGCAATACAAAAACATAAAATAAATAGACCAAGAGCAAGAGAATATTTCCTTATAATATTAGCAAAAGACAAATTATATCTAATATATCGTCTTCTGAGTTCTGAACTGTGATTTTCAAAGAAAAAGCCATTGAACCTACTAATGATGTCATGTAATAAAGGTATGCAAACAGCAAAACAGCAGAACAACAAGATAGAGTCTAGAGAAAAAGATAGTATCCAGTCAAAACATAAGGATTTAAGGCAATGGCAAGCGCCAAGTAATCTTCTAGTAGCATAGAGCTGTATATAGGTACATAACCCCTGTATCTGCAAGCTTTCTCAATCATGACTACTTTCCATGGAAATATCAATATCAAACAAAACTACAAAAGATTCCGAAAAAAATACAAAGACAAAGTTGTATGCCTGATTAAAAGTACTCCATTGCATAAGTCTACATTCCCAGCTATACAAATCTGTTTTGACACTAAGCACGAATATGCAGTCTTTGCTAACATTTGTTAATGAAGCACCCCTAAATGCATATGCACAGCTCTATGAATTCATCATGCAATTCGGAATATCGTTATTTGGCACTTAGTCCTTATATGAGCAACTGGCCAAGATAACATTATTAAATTATCATTAACAAAATAATTTTTTTTTATCAACAAGTAGCATAGCTATTGAAGTAGCATTCGGGGCAGACGGCCAAAATAGTCCAAAAAGAATCTTACAATACAAACAAGTTATTTAGTCCTTTACAAATGAAACCAAGAAATTTGGGGGGGTTCCAGCAACTAGCTGCAATTCCATCACCAATTTAATGATACTTACCCCTAAAAACATATTTTTCTGAAAACTTTAGCTACTAATTTTGAAGTTCATGTCTACACTTCATTAAAAAGTCACCAGAATCGCAACATTGTCGTGCCAAAACCCTAAATTTCAAAGCTCCCCAACGAGATTTAGGCAAAAAAGACTAGATTGCGCAGCTGTAAAAGTTTTTTTGGACTATTTTTTATGAAGCTAATTCTGTTTTGAGCCGCGCACTACTCATCAGTGAGCTCTAGGTAACTCGACTATCAAGAAGTTGGCAAGAACATCTAGCAGCAAGCATATGTAGAGCTATTCATGAATTTTCAAAAAACAAAAATGGGCGCCGGTTCATTTCTAAATCTCTTGAACAAATAATCCATTTTCTGAATATGCGCAGATTATGACGTCTGCGTAAAAGGTTTGGAAATCGGAAGCGAAAATAGGAAATGGCGAATTTGGGATTTACCTGGATCTTCTCCGAAGGAATCGACGATTGAGGAATTACTGTGAGAAATGAGGAGATAGACTTTTGTCGAGAAAATATAGCAAGCAGATTTATTCACTCTCTCTATTTGAGAAATGGCATTCTTTTGCCACATTGTGATGACATTTTGATGTCACACTTTTCTCTGCGCTCTTCAAATTAAAGGCTCCAATTAGTTTGGGGAAATTAAAAAGACTAGTGTTTAGATCTCGATTTGTTTTGCTTTTCTTTTTTATATAAATAGAATCATATCGTATGCGTAAGTGATGTAATAGACTTTTTAAATATGTAGTGAGTATAGTCCCGTTCCTGACATTTTATGGGCCCTTGGCAAAACAAAAAATTCAGGGCCCCTTCAACGATATGTAAAACTTAGATGAATGATCTTTTCTAGATTTCTATTTTTTAATTTGCACCTACAACACAATATAGACAATATAACATCATAATAAATGATTTCTTTGAGCATTTTCAAATGCGAAATCATTTATAATTCCGCCGATTAAGATTTGATACTGTTAAAAAATCGTTCTATTTAATGAGATAGGTTTTATGTAGGTTTCTTTTAATTGGGCCTACATGTTAAAATAATTTTAAATGGGCTATAAATTATTTTATACACATATATAATGCATTGTATTAAAAAAATTGGACCCCTAATATTTCTGGGCCCTAGGCGGTTGCACTTCCCGCCTAGGCCCAGAACCGGCCCTGGTGAGTATTGTGGTTTCGATTCAACCCTATTATGATAAATAAAAATCACATATTTTTCGTGAATAAATCAAAAATGAAATTATGACAAACAATTACTTGACAGAGGGAGTTTATTCGGTTTGGTCGGTTTTTTCCATGGTGCATCCGGATGTAATACATTCCCCTCTCATTGTAGCAATATTATATTAATTAAATTTAATTAATATAATATTGCTACAGTAAGAGGGGGAATTTCATTAATATAATATTGCTACAGTGAGAGGGGATATATTACATCCAGATGCACCATGGACATTACCGGTTTGGTCCATGTGATTACAGGTCAAATCGGAAACACGATTTTGGAGACTGTCGGATTCGAAGTGGGACATACTTGAAGTAAATCATAGCTAAAGAATAAAAATCAGATTTGAAGCACAACTCATCAAATTTGAAGGACAATTAAACAGATCTGAAGACTATAAAAGTAAGATTCTTTTTCCTATAAGCTGGTTTTCTCATTGAGTTGTAGGTTGGCTGTTCATTGGTATCGGGTGGTTTCCTATCTTAAAGATATGGATCGGAGGGTGTCTTGTAACACCCTTTTTCTATATTTTAAAAGATACAAATTCTCACTAACAAAAGAGGCGGAAGCGAACAAAGAAGCGGAATAATTTTTTTAAAAGAAATATTAAACAATTAGATAAAGCAATAAATAGATAAATGAGAATTTACTCGATTTATTATTTTGAATAAAATTTACCATGAATGTTTTGGTCATAATAAAACTCAAATAATTGGTTAAGTAAAATCCAAGTTGCAAAATAACTTATTAAATTTAGT
>JAYJMF010000066.1:462620-476705 GCA_036873715.1 Salvia sclarea
AGTTAACTAATTTAATACCAATTCATGTAGAAGATGACAAAATGATTAGAATTCACGAGGTTAACTACCGTAATACCTCTTCAGTAAAAGACAAGAATTATGAGAAATTACGAAGTTAACTACCGTAATATCATTTCACGTAAAATACAAGAATTGTGAGAATTCACAAAGTTAACATTAACTACCTAAATACCAATTCACGTAAATGATGAGAAAAATTAGAATTCACAAAATTAACTACCTAAATACCAATTCACGTAAATGACGAGAAAAATTAGAATCCACGCGTAATAAAGCAACCAACTCTGACCTCGTTGATGTGTTTGGGTGTAAATCACTATTAGAAAAACGGGCATGTGACTTTTAGTAAGTGTCATGTATGTATGTAAATCACTATTAGAAAAACCGGCATATATGACTTTTAGTAAGTGTCATGTATGTACATTATAATGTGTCAAATATACTAGTGTAATGTATTTTCACGTTTTAATGATAGCTAAAATCTAGCATATATACTCCTATACATGACGATTTATTTAATATTACATGACATTGTTCCAATTACTTATTCTTTTATACATGTTGCACCCGGATTGGTCAATCCATCTAAATATATAGAGAATCATCTTATATTTAATTTGTACTTTTTTCTTTATGCTTGATGTTTTGTCTTTTAGAAAAGATTATCAAAAAACCATTGATGGGGTTAAGTCTTAGATCTCAAGGAAAATATCTCTAAAGACTATAGTCATCTCAATATTGTGCAAGATTTATTTTGGAAAAAGCAAAACGCTCATCATAGGCCCTACTTAGATCGAGTTTTCATAGCCACATACCCGTGCCGATCGCTACGTTTCTTTTTATGGGATGAAAAATCTCAAAAGCTAGGATAAAAAGCAATTTGAATAGGAGAGGCAATATCATGTTGCATATGTTTCAACCTGCTAATCAGCAACTTTGACAAGACTTTTAAAATATAATGTCATGATATATTTTTAAAATGTCCAACTTCAGTTCATATGTTTAAATGTCCCCAATTTTAACAAGATTTTGATAAATCAAACAATATACAAATTGTTGCAACAGAACACTGAGTCACCTCGCCAGATTGTAGCAAATTCGTTCTTTAAATTTAGTAATGTGAAACGACGTCGTTTTAGTGTTGAGTTGGATTTTTTTTACCTCATCTATAACCCATGCGAGAATCCAACTACGTGGCTCAACATCCCGTCGCAAGAATCTCTATACGTTGACATTTTTCAAAAATCTTGTTAAAGTTCAGAACATTTAAGCTATATAAATTATTAAAAATATCATAAAAATTGGGACATTAAAATATATCAACTTAGATTCGGAATATTTTTCAGAATATCATAGAAAATAGAAGTGTACCATTCTTAAAAAAAGTGGTACTTGTTCATAATAATAATAATGATATAAGTTTGGACCATCATTCAACCTTTTCGATTGTGGTTTGAATTTTCCTCATCCACTATTGAATGCATGGATTATAAAGTTATTTATAGATAAATAAAACATTTAAAAGTGCATTCATCTAAATATATATACCATTCTCACACTCGATTTTACACACGATCTCCTATTTCAAACTTTGTAGTGATACCCTAACTAGCTAGTGTGCTAGCTTATGTTGTCTCCCACAATGGTTGGCTATCAAAATATATGCGGCCTTTTCTAATCAAAATTGTAGAGAATGTACCATGATGTCGCTAGCTTGTTAATGGCTACATTACATAAAAATCGAAAATCAAACTTTAACTATACAACTAAGATTATCATATAAGAACTATATACAGTACGATTTTTTAATGTCATTTCAACTACGCAACATTTAATTATAATTTGCGAAAGAAATAAAAAAAAACACCATCTTTATACTTTAAACCATAAATATTCAAGAAACAAAAATACTCATGATACATACAATTAACCACCATATTGTAAGGTTTACTATATGATACTAATATATATGTAACAATTATATGGTCGGTCGTGATAAGAAATTGAAGCCATTATATATATTTAAGCAACAATTAGCTAAAATTAATTAGGGAAAAGATTGTGTGTAAATGGGTGCTCCAAATCCATTGAATGATTCTGACCCGCATAGGTGGATGCTCTGCGCTCCAGTCCCGCCCCACATTAAAATTCACATACATTCATATTCATACATTTCAGATAACTCGAAATTTTGAAGGTGAAGATGAAACATCTTACCAACTTAACAACGCTTAGTCGTAAAAGAAACTCTCACATGTTGTTATAAGAAGTTGCATTGGTTTCCTGCATATAAGCCTCACTTACTCTTAAGCAACGTCTTATCTGCAAATATATTTTATTATATCACTAGCTTGTTATAGGTGAAAGTCTCATTTACTTTTAAGAAAAATTACATTGACTTGTGAAGAGAAAGTCTCATTTATGTAATATAACTCATGATATGTGAGCATATTTCATTTATTCGTAGATAACGTATCATTTACTTTAAAGCCAAAGTCTCATTTTTTTAAGAACAGTCTCATTTGCGAATGTACTTATTATATCATTTGTCATAAGTAAACAATTCATTTGCTTTATAAGATAATAAATGTCTCATTTATTAAAAAAAATCTCATTTTCTTTTCAACAATGCTATAGTTTATATAATTTTTGTTAAAAAAGTTACAATTTGCTTTTCAGAATAATGTCTCATTTGTTTTATGAAAAGTCTCATTTATGTTTAAATAAGTAAACATTTCATTTGCTATTATGTAAATGAATATCTCATTTACTACAAAAGTCTAATGTTTTGGAAAAAAGTTTCATTTGCTTTTAAACAATTATATGTACTTTTCAAGATACAATCTCATTTATTTTTGTGAAAATTCTCATTTATTTTATTTTCATATTAAGTCACAGTTTCAATATAAAGTTTCATCTTTTATTTTTATATTAAGTCACATTTTCAACATATAGCAATCGGGTCGGATTTGAGACCCGGGTTCCATTTGCATGCATGCAGATAGAGGCACTTAAATCCACCTCTTAGAATTGTCCGTGAAATTCCCATTCGCTTGCTCTTAGAGCAGCTAGTTATTCGTAGTCGCGTTGTTGGTTGGTTGATTTTCCATTATGGTTTCGGGATTTGGCTCTTGATGAGGATATTGCTGGACTAATATTATTTCCTCTTTTCTAGAAAAAACAAGAAATTATATATCAACCAAATATATCACACCATGAGATTTCACTAAGGTAAATCACAACACGACATTAGATTTTGCATGCACGATCTTACGTGCATCCAAAACTTTAGTAGAATTTATTTATTCTTTGTTTTCATGTTGATATTAATAAGAACCATAACCATATAATTTGATTATCCATTTTTGGATAATGCAAAAGGCGGCAAAGTCCAATATTTAACTCAAGGGGCATAGCCACCGTGACCGCCACCTTCTCCGCCGCCGGCACCACCGCCGTAGCCTCCGGCATGTCCCCCACCGGCGGATGCACTGCCACCGCCGCCACCGCCTCCTTCGCCTCCGCCATATCCTCCGGCTCCTCCACCATGGGCACCTCCGGCACCACCACCGGCACCTCCACCGCTACCATATCCGGACCCCGAGGCGCTTCCTCCACCTCCGGCGGTCGCACCTCCACCACCACCGCCATGGCCGCCGCCGCCTCCTCCACCGTATCCTCCGGCGCCTCCTCCTCCCTTGCCGCCTCCTTCACCACCTCCTTCACCTCCGCCGTATCCACCGGCATGTCCTCCACCCGCGGCCGCACTGCCGCCACCTCCTCCTCCACCGGCACCTCCTCCGCCGCCGCCGCCATGCGCACCGCCGCCGCCGTACCCGCCGCCGGCCCCATGCCCTTCTCCGCTGCCGCCGGCATATCCGCCTCCGGCATAACCGCCACCGCCGCCATTGCCGCCGCCTCCGCCGCCACCTCCGGCACCATGCTCGCCGGCACCACCGCCGGCACCGCTACCACCACCACTTCCGGCACCACCGGCGTAGCCGTTATCGGCCGCAGCTCCACCGCCGCCGCCACCACCACCTTCGCCTCCGCCGCCACCACCACCTCCAGCACCATGCTCTCCGGCGCCGCCTCCACCGCCGCTTCCGCCACCGCTTCCGGCACCGCCGGCGTAGCCGTGATCGGCCACAGCTCCGCCGCCGCCGCCGCCTTCACCTCCGCCCCCACCGCCGCCGTGGGCACCAACTTCCACACCGACGTCCAAACCCAAACCAAGCCTCGCGGCGGAACATATCGCCGCAAACAAAACTATAAAGAAAACAACGGAAATAAATTTGGTTGCAGCCATGATTCTTTAATGAATCCCACAACTGTGAACTTAATTGATATTCATTTGCATGCATGATAACCTATTTATAGGCAAAGAGAGAGGGGTTTATTTGCACATAAATTAAATTAAAGTGGTCCATTAACCAATCACGCCTACAAGATTGCTCTAACTAGTGAGTTTTTGCTGTCTCCCATATCAAACTATATATATTTATATAATTAAACACGCCATTTTCGATTAAAATCTCTTCATAATGTACAAACTAAATAAAACGCGAGAAATCCGATGCTATCTATAGTGCTTATTCAATAAATGTTGTTCTTGTATGTATTGTTGTTTATAGCTACAAATATTGAAATGCTATGAATGAGGTTCAAATAAGAACTTTAATTTTTATGTTGAGAATCTAAGAATCATTTCTGCCTCTTCGATTTGATGAGGCATAGTTCAAATTTCACATGAGACTAAATTTTCATTTTAATAGAGCTTTTATTGCAAAACAATGATTTTACATATCCCGTACGATATTATAGTTCTTACGAAATAATTATAGTTCTCACAATGACCAATCTCATGCACCTATAATTTCAGATATAACTGATATATTGAAATACACACACACACACGTACATATGTATTTCAGCACTTTCAATACAAAGACGCGTGTTTGGATGAATTATAAAATAGTTCTTCCTAGAAGACGAGACACAACTATAATATACTATGTAGGATAACGTCTTTAATATTTTTATGTTAATTAGGTCTTAAATTGATCTAACCGTGCACCATCGGATTAGTGTATACATATTATTAGGTGCAATAATTTTCGTTTGGATGATATATCTTTTTGTTGTGGACTTAACTTGACCTAATTTAAAGCACCAAAAATTAAGATCAAGGCCTACTTTGTCTAAGTTTGTAGAGTTGCAAGACTGAAATTGATATTTTAAATATGTATTATAAATAAGTTGAATGGTCAAACTTTCAAATGTTATTAGTGCTAAAATTGTTATTACAACAACAGAAAATGTGACTCCTTAATCTTTTGAATTGAAAACATATAACAAAAACTCGTAGTAATACATTATTTAGAAAGTATGTTTACGCCGTCAAAAAACCAAGAATTAGAAAAGAAAGTATGTTTGCAGTTGTTATTATATGTCATATATACACGTTCATAGCTTACCAACATTTAAAAATATTATAAGCTTTTCATAATATTATATTGTTTTAATAAAATAATATTACCCAAACCAAACAACTACACTTCATCAACAACTATATAACATCTATTATGGTGCAGGTATATTGGGAGTTCAACTCAAATGTAGTACGAACCAATAAAATTACGTACTTGTGGATTTTGTGTTTACTAATAATGAATTAATTAAAACAAATATGGATTATTTATAATATTTATATAATCTTTAAAAACCCAACCATTTAGGGCACTTAGTTGCTTAACTAGTGGAGCAAAAATTCGTGTGATTTGCAACCACTTTTTTTCCCTTATCACTTAGACATCATGATGGAATTCCAACTCAAATTATTCTTTTCCCATGGATTAATGAACATGATCACAATTGCATTATATTACTTTTTCACTACTTACATGTGCAATGCTGCCTTTGCGGCTTTGCCTCTTCTGCACTATCCTACTGCCTGTGCTAATGTGAAATCGGTTTGTGATCATATGAGATAGTGACTCATAATGTTCATGTCAATTGTGTATTTATAGTTGAATTGAGGGGGCGTTTAGCTAATTAAGCTTATCTTAAAGAGCTTATAAGCTCCAATAGCTTAATTATAAGCTAATCCAAGAGCTTATAAGATGCAATTCTTCAACTACTTATAAGCTAGAAAGAGAATTGTGAATTTAGAGAGAAAAAATTTAGTTAAAAATAATTTGAAGAAAAAAGAAATTGAAAAGGTATAAGTTGGGATTGAGCAACTTATTTTTTGGGGAGCTTATAAGCTTATTTTCACAACTTATAAGCTGTTAAGGAGCTTATATTGCTACACACTTTGCAACAACTTATAAGCTCCTTTAGGAGCTTATAAGCTCAGCCAAACACCCTCTTAGTCCAAAGATGAATTCGTTGTGAGATCGATTAGTGATAGAAGATGCTATAAATATATTTAAAAAGATTAGGTGACAGATGAATTTGTTGTGAAATGCTTTGTAAATTGTAATACGAGATTGAGGTGGGTATCGAATTTTCATGTCAACTGTGTATTTACATTTGAATTTAATCAAATGATAACTCTATCAGCCAATGTGGTAATTAGAATATCTATTTAATTTTGGTGTTGCAGTCTTCGGTTCAAGATCATCATTTCTCAGATTATTTTCCAACCATAATAGCAAATAGTTTATAGACCATAAATGCTTATCCATAAAAGAGATTAATTTGTGGAGAAAGTGTAGCTTATCCTATCAACACTAGGCACATATCATAAAGTAGTGCAATTATAAGGTATTAAATTTATCAAGTATGTTGATTTATCTTTACCCGAGCGATGATAATCAATATAGTTTGTAGACAAAGTAAGGATCATATTGCGATTTTAGAAGTTCCGGTTTGATTTATTTATAATTGATCGGTTCGATTTTATAAGAATTTAATTGATTTATTTTTCTTAAAATTTATTAACCAAACAATAAAAATAGTTATTTATTTATACTATCACAGGAATCGAGACTTCTCCAGCCATCGCTGAAATCCGCCCCCGCCGCCCTCACCAACGCCACTCGCCGCTACACCACCACCACCACTCCTCTCGCCAATTGCTGCTGACCACCACCGAAACTTTTTTATTATTTGGTTAATAAATTTTAAGAAAAATAAATTTAATTAAATTCTACCGACCAATTACAAGTAAATTGAACCGAAACTTTTAAAATAGCAATATGATCCCTACTTTGTCTACAAACTATATTGATTTATCTTTACCCTAGATGATGGAAATAATGTTGGTTTCCCAAGTTGATTTATCATTTTCAGATGAGATCTACTATGGAATCCATTTGTGTGTGACATGCTTTATTTCATAAATAGATGAAGAATATGTGACGAATTCTGAATTTAAATCTTCAAAAATTTAGCATCGTCTGAATTTACGTGATATTAAAAAGCCATTTTTATATGTGTATTTCTACATCAAATCATAAACGACCCACTTTAGCTTTCAAATACCAGAAAAGTTGTCAATTAACAAATTTGCAACGTTTTCCATAGTTTGGTTGATCAATAAAAGGCGATAGTTCGTGATTGAAAAGGCGGTGATAATTTGATATGTACAACACAAGCAATATCTTTGCCCTTAGAAAAATAGGCTACATAAATAAGCATAATGATATTTCCATATAAACAACCAATGTGATCAACCTAAAATCAATTATAGACTTAATGTATCACAAGGCACCATTCTCAAATATAAAAGTGATAGTATGTTTTCCAAATATAAACACTACTGAGAATGCAACCAAGCAACAAATTCCTACTTTTCTCTCTTCTACTCCTAAATTTTCATTTCACTATGGAAAGTTCTAGAAATCTCAAGATACGAATCTATACGTCACGTATTGTTCAATAGTCTCTTCAGGGGGGAGTATCTTCTTACCATCCTTACCGAGAGTCTCTTTATGGCGGATGATCTTCACAACATCCCCACGTTTCATCCCATGATATCTGGCAATTGGGTCGGTTAACTGAATACGAGGCAGCTGGTGCAACACATAGAATGTTATGACAGTGTCAAAATAGAGTTCTGAACGGTGATAAGATGAGAGAGTACAACCTATGGTAAGTTGGTAACTATATTAGTGTTCTGGAATAATTACTCAGACGTTTGCGACAAATTACCATACACTAACCTGGGTTTCTTTGACTTTGTATTTTGCAAGCAGAGTTATCTTTTCTTGAAGTGTGAGCACTTGATGCTTGGGGACACCTTCATGCTGGTTTATGTTGACTAGCAACTCAGCCTCCTGCGATATTGCAATATGTACACTAATGTATCACCGGTGTTCCAAAATGCTATCCACAATAATAAACATGATATTAACCAGACACACAAATGAGGGCCTTGTGCTTATTTTAGATTTGATTGATTCTGAGGGGATTATAACCCAACTAAACTGGTTGCGAACTTGGGATACATTTAGTCATCTCCTTCAAGTGTATCACACTACAACTAATTTTATCATATCCAACATCTTATCAACAACAAAAATCAATCCACCATTTTCCAAAACTTGGAAGTAAACAAGGCCTACATTGATAAAGAGAAAGTTGATATGTTTGGTCATTTGTATTCTCTCATTTTCGTTATATTAATACAGAAATGTGGTTGCTCCAAAGAGAATCTATATTCTAATATCGTACACTTTGTCATAAGGGGGAGGACATATTCAAACTATATATGAGAAAATATAAGTTTACTTCCATTTCTTCTGGTTTTGCCATTTTTATCTTCATTTTCAATATTGCATTCCAGCAGAAAGAGAAAAATTGAAGGAAGAAAAGATGCATGCATAGCAGTAGCAGATAAAATCCAGTAAAGCATAACAAACAGGATTATAAGAAACATAGTTGTGAGTATGAAATAGAATGTACCAAACATGGCCTGAAATAAAACCTACTTAGCAACTACATTAGAAACCTGACTTAGGCATACATCTAACCCACATCACCTCATCAACTCATAGCTTGAGATTTGAGAAGGAAAAGAAAAGGAGCATAAAATCTCTTGCTCTAGAGTTGTAATAATATGAAATCAATTTGTTTCGGATCCGCCAAAGACGCTGTGCAAGTTATTTCCTCTACCAATAAAAATAAAACCATTAAATATTTACGCAAAACATGACACATGTGTATTATAGAACAATGGGAACAGAGACTCGGCATTTACCAGGAAAACTTCTAAATGAAATCTTGGAAATACTTCTAGTATCATCTTGTTGGCAAAAGAAGTCAATTTCTTCCGTGCAACTATGATTGCCCGAGTAACATTGTCCTCTTTCATTTGACTGATTATAGCCCTCATTTCTTTAGCTCCAAACTTGGCCTCATTAGGAAAGAACACATATATTATCTGGAAATAAGTAGAAAAACATATGAACTAATAACTATAATGTAGGCAGGGCAAGAATTTCCCAGCAATCCTCAAACCAATGAACAATAAACAATAAACAAATGATAGATTCATCATTTATGTGCTCAAATACACCAGACCACACTGGAACACAAACTAGAGATAACAAAGCCTTACAGCCAAAAGAAACCAACGCCTTGTGACATCTCATATTTTTCAGCCAAGTTGAGAGGTCGGACAGAGTCCTGATAAAATGTGAAAATCTGATTTTATCGGTCAAATATCCACTACCCACAGGACCATGAGAACAAGAAAAGCAATACCCACATACAGATATCGCAATACCCACATACGGATATCATGCACCCGATGCTAGAATGCAACCAACTCAAAGGAGAGACCATTTCATGATACGTAGCTGGAGCTTAGGAAAAAATAAGTCTTCACAATCTTAAGAGAAGTAATCGACACAACAATACATGTCAAGAGTTTGGATTTCTTCAATAAAGCAGCTGGTTTTTACATTTGATAGACATCCAACACACCTCAATCAAATGTTCATACATAAATCGTGCTCAAAAGAGTTCAACAAAATTTAACATATGACAAATATACCTGATCTTTGTTGTTTCGCATGACTTTCTTAAACAGAGGCTTCTCTTCCTTCATCTTGTCAGCATAATTATCAATGAAGTCTTGCCATACCAGTCCAATTTCATCTTTAGTCACCTCATAACCCCTGTCACTCAACATCTCCAGCACCGTTTTCCTGATTCTAAACAACGGGAGCTTCTCCTCGTCCTCGGATTTTTTTTCCATTTTTGCACTGCCATTTTCATATATTAGCCGTAGATTCGTAGTTTGACAGTTTCCACAAAACACAGGCAAGAACTAAGTGAGTAGCAAGCAGTGTAGACATGTCCTATTCCTTTGAGAAACCTAGCGGTGTGTTGAACAAAAGTGTTGTTCATACCCACTAATAGATCAAATAGAAACCCTTCCCATTCAATTCAGTCAACTAGGAATCGATTTTGGCATTAATGGATGGTCCAGATTGACTTTTGAAATTCGCTATGCTTTTATAATGCTTTCCGTGGAGCTATGCTTTCATTGAGTTTGATGCTTTTAAATGCATAATATAATGCTTTTATTAGTATTTTCTCTATGTTGGTTTCTAGATTTCTAGAATATGGATTGTTTTTACCAGATCCCCATCCTACACACTAATATTGAATAATTTAGGTTAATCCTCCTATACAAGTATCAGAACTAGGAAAATTTGAGACACCCTAAAATTCTTGGTTTGTAATTCAACCTACGTTAAAGCTGCCGACAAACAAATTTCCACACCAGCAGACGACTAAAAGGACTTCGATTACAAATTAAGCTTTATTTTACGCACATCGAGTCATCTTCCAAATTACTGGCAGAAAACAACGTAATAAGCTTTGTTCCGTCATGAATTAAGAAAGCGTTAGGGTTCCGGCGGCGACTCGAAGACTAACCTTGGCGAGCGAGCGGCCAAAGCGCGGTGGCGGTAGCAGCGGTTAGTGAAGGAGAAGTTGGGGTTTAAGGATTTTGGGGTTTTTGTTTTATTTTGTATAAATTTCCATTTTCCTTTACGTCTCTTTATTTTAATTTAGAAGAATTCTTTTTCTTTGTTTTACTTTTGTTTTCCTTTTATAGATGTAATCTGATCTGATGCTATTATCAAAAGAGTTATATTTTTTTAATAAAAATTATTTGAGTTTGTTTCATCATCAAATATTAAGTCTTAATTATAAACAAAAATTCATGACTTTATTATAATCTCATGCTTAGACTATTTTTATTAATTATACTTCTTAAAATATAATAGTATATTATTTTAATATCCATCCTAAAGTTTAAAAATTAAAATTTTGTAGGAGCATGTTGATATCGCGTAATTAGTAGTTCTTGGATGCAGACTTGAGTGAACTTGTTGTCGGTGTTTATTGTTAGTGAGTGAATAATTTAAAACACTACATGTATTTGGAATTATGAACGTGTTGGCTATGAAATTTTCAGCATACTGTACTTCATTCTTTGTTGTCATATTTTACGTTCTGCTGTTTATGGTGCTCTTATCATGATAGATTTTTGAAATTTCATTAAGGCCAAATAATATGTGGTCAGGGAATTGCTTTCTTAAGTTTAATTAAGGGTTTTTTCATTTTTGTGAACTGAAAATTGATATATGTTTCATTCAACAGGAGCGCAATAAGAGCTAAGGGGAAAGCTAGGAAATCTTGTTCGCGTTCAGCAGGATTGGTGCTCAAGTTAGTAGACCGCGATGTAGAGCTGGAACATGAAGACCGCGATGTAGACCTGGAACATGAGAACTATGATATAGAGTAGGGATGTAGGTCGATTTGTCATGAATTTGATAGTCATGGATTGATATTTTTTTGTGAAACCTTAGTCGAATTTGGTAGTGTTTTTTTGGTCTGATTGTTATGATATTAGTTGGTCTGATTTACTATGAATTGGTCTAATGTTTTTGAACAGAGTATATGTTTTTCATATAACAAAGTATCAATTTACATAACCGAACGTACCAATTCACATAAGTGAAAGTACCAACTTATAGAAGTGAAAGTACCACACTTATTTTATAACAAAGTACCAATTCATATAACCACCCAAAGTACCAACTCACATAAGTGAAAGTACCAAACTTGTTTTATAACAAAGTACTAATTCACATAAATGAAGGTACCAACTCACCTAAGTGAAAGTACAAACTATTATGTAACAAAGTACCAACTCACATAAGCGAAAGTACCAATTGTTTGCCGCCCCCTATTATTTGATTGTCACCCCCTATTCTAGGTCATGAGTCGAGTGAGGGGGAGCCGAAGGCGAACCCCTCCGAGCCGTAAAAGCATAATTGTTGCCGGTCTCATTATCTATATATTGATTTCGAAGTCGAAGGCAGAGCCGTTTGTTGTATGCCGCCCCCTATTCTAAGCCATGATTCGAGCGAGGGAGAGCCGAAGGCAAACCCGAGCGAGCCATAAAATCATAATTGTTGCCTGTTCATTATCTATATATTAGTTTTCGAAGTCGAAGGCGGAGCCATTTGTTGTTTGCTGCCCCCTATTATTTGTTTTGCCGCCCCCTATTATTCGTTTTGCCGCACCCTATTCTAAGCCATGAGCCGAGCGAGGGGGAGCCGAAGGCGAACCCGGAGCGAGCCGTAAAATCATAATTGTTGCATGTTTCATTATCTATATATTAGTTTTCGGAGTCGAAGGCGGAGCCGTTTGTTGTTTGCCGCCCCCTATTATTTGTTGCCGCCCCTATTATCAGTTTTGCAGCCCCCTATTATTCGTTTTGTCGCTCCCTATTCTAAGCCATGAGTCGAGCGAGGGGGAGCCGAAGACGAACCCGGACGAGCCGTTAAATCATAATTGTTGTCTGTTTCATTATCTATATATTAGTTTTCGGAGTCGAAGGCATAGCCGTTTGTTGTTTGCCGCCCCCTATTATTTGTTGTCGCCCCCTATTAATTCAATATAAACACTATAACATAAAGTACCAATTAGGGCTAAATATAGTACCAACTCTCAATGAATAAAATATCAAATCTCAATTAATAGTGTAATATTTAGTTCTACGTAAAGTACCAAATCTAACTTCAATTTAATGGTTTATGGATTTTAATTTAGGGTTTTGGAAGTACCAATTAAAATTAATTAATGACAATACCAATTAGTGACTGTACATATTCATTCTACATAAAGTATAAAATTTCAATTCATAGAGTACCAATTAGTATGTCCTAGAGTACCAATGAGTTCAACATAAAGTATCAAGTCTCAATTAGTGCAACATAGAGTACCGATTATTCCCAAAATTAATTGCCAGGGCAAAACACAAAGTACCGATTAATTCTATATAAAGTACCAATTCGCAATTCATAGAGTACCAATGAGTAACAAAAACTAACAAGTATTACTAAATACTAAGTAACTCCTCATATTGCATGGGAACCTATTACCACCTATAAAACAAGATAAAAGAACCTGTTAAGCTAAGTTGTAGAAAATCTCAATTATTCCAACATACAAACCCTGGTCAGGCTAAAACACAAAGTACCGATTAATTCTTTTTATGTGGTGATGGTTGTACTTTTTTTATATCCTTCACTTGAGCAGACATACAATCGACTCACGAACACTTTGCGGCTGTTGTATTTTGTACTCGTTTTCCTTATACCAAAACTTTCTTTACTGGCATGTGTGCAGTAAAGATCATATAATTCTTCAATATTCTTCCTCTTGATTCCAAGCAAAGATCCAGATGTGCCTACAATATAGAATTTTCTAGTCAAAATTAATTTTATAATTTTGGTACTCCATGTAACTTATATTGGTACTGTATTTAGTAGCGGTTGGTACTGTATCACCTTCGTTGCCTTCAATGGCGTTATCTTCCACAAATGTATCCCTAGCATCTACAAGAGGAGGTGACTGATCACGTCTTGGTTCCTCTCCATCGCAATCTCCATTGCATATACTTCAATGTCCATTACTGATTACCTTTGCTACAATTTATCTTTCCTGTACCATGAGAAAAAAAAGGCAAATTGCTAACTTCATATTGACTGGAAAATATCAAAATCAAACAAGTAATGCAACAATTTCGTAATA
>JAYJMF010000066.1:476805-490149 GCA_036873715.1 Salvia sclarea
TTCCGGCGAAACTCACCAATTTTCCACCATTAATATCGCCGCATCAGCTCCCATTTCTTCTTCACCCACTTCTCTTCCTTACTCTCGGCCGACCATCAACATTATTGGATTTTAATGAAAATAACTTTTTCGAGCATGTTTAGGCGGGATTTTTGGCTCCAAAATGGTCTTCATGTGCTTTTATATATATATAGATTGCAGTGATTGTTCTTTACAGTGAAATTTGTAGCTAGGAAAAATTTGTTTGTTACTGACAGTATTTCTCATTGCAAATTATCTTGATATTTGCAAATTTGAAGCCTCTGTTATATTTGGAAATACATTGTAGTTAGTTTTTGTTATTTGATAATGATATGGAAATGATGGCAACTAGTAAAAGGTATGAGCAGGATGCAATGTTGATGGCCTTGGGGTAGGGGTGCTTGATAGGAAGTATTGGAAAACGAAGAGGGCCCCTGTCCATGCTCCAGTTTTGCATTGTGACGTTCGCAACCTCTTCTATATCAAATATCACCATGCCTAAGTTAGGCATGGTGAAGGGTTGTATGAAAAAGGCGGGGATTGCATCCTAGTATTGGATAGCAATTTAGACTTGAGCCCTACAACTCTTGCATTCCTGCCCTGGTTGAGCTATCAGCATGTTTCCGGCATTGATCTCATTCTCTTGCTGATCCATTTGTTTTTATGTGTCTTTAGTTTAAAGAGCTACTGCCTCTCCATAGTTGAGTTTTATTGGTTATTTGTGGCTTTGGTTATGATTTACCTATTTATTGTCACATTTGCTTATTTTGATCCTTTACCCATTGATTGTTTTGTCTTGTGTCTTCAATCTTTGATTTTGTAATTCTCTACTGATTTCCATTACCTTGATCTTTTAAAAGGAAGTCTTCTGCGGTGATGATTGAAAGCTCTCTTTTGCTTAGCTTTCGAATTCATTTGCATATTTTCATTGTTTAAACTATGATTTTTGCTGATAATTTATCTTCATTCATTCCCATTTCACAACTTATTAGTGTATGTGCTAGCCTTGTACTCTGGGAAACTTTTGCTATCTACTGCTTGTATCTCAGGAACTTGAATCACGCAGATGCAGTTGCCTCAGGGAAGCTCGTTTCTTTGGGCTCAATCAAGATAGGAGTTTTGATGCTTCAGAAACGATTGAACGAGTAAGGCTGGCTGCTTAACTGCATTGTAGTATGAGAATGTGCTGTGTTCATTTGAAATCATGTTGCTAGAAGAGTCACAGCCACAGATATATGAGCCTGTTTTGGACAGTTTCTGGGAAGTTTTCCTGTTTCTACTTTTTTATTGTGCAAAACATAATGTCAGTTTTGTAGTTTGCCCACATCTTGAAAATTATTGTAATTAAAGATATGTGGGTGAATGGATTTTTTCATGCTTTTGTTACATGGGTTCTTAAATAAAACAAGTCTGACCTGGAATGAACTTTTACAATTTGGAATCTATTGAAAGTAGCATAATTCTTAATATTTAGACGTACATTTAATATAAAGTGGTGTTAATTTTTAATTATAGGATGTATAAATGAAAATTAATTCAAGTTAATCCACTGTTTATTTTGTTGATGGATTGATGTTTCTTAAGTTGTTTGATCATTTCCTCATTATTAAAATAAAATTCAAGTATATGACGAATAGAATATGTTATGAATTATGTTTAGCATATTCTTGGTGTAAACTTTGTGCCAGTGATTGCTTCATGTATGTGCTTCGGACTATTTCCAGTCCCATCATCAATTAGTTAATGTGGATTAAATTAAAATCAATTGTGAAAACAAGGTATTAAATTATACAAAGCAAATATAAAGGCATCTATAACATTTAAAGAAAATATTTTCATGAACATCCTCAGAATAAGTTCAATAAGCGTGTGGCCAAGATTTTCAAATTGTTAATATTCTCATAATGCATAATGAAAATGATGTTCGTGTCACTACTGTACGGATTAATTTAAACAATAATACATCTCACCAAACAACGAATTACGTATTATTGATATTTTTATATATACTACCAAATATCATATTAATCTAATTTATTATAATCTAATTTATTATATGTAAGACATCTCAATTAAATTTATCACATTTTATCCTAAATTTTATAACAAACGAGTCCTAAAAACGAGAAAAAAGTGAAATATGATGACACTCATAAAATACAAAAGGAGTATAAAAATTTAAAAGTTTTCAAAATTTAATAAAGACATCAGTGCTTAATAATCTGACAATACTTACAACACGATATATATTAGTAATGTTTTGTGTCCGAATAGCATTATTGTAAAATTAAATATAACTAAATCTGCTATAATTAAGATTTGTCATATGTATATCACCTTTGCAGGAAGTATACGTATACCCACAAATCCGTATAAAATTTTCGGGTTTTTAATTTATAAAGAACCACATATGTTGTACCAAACAAGATATTATAATCATAATTTAAACTTGATATTTAGTTATATGTGACGACGAAACACAAGTCGATTGGTAAGACGCTTTCCGTCCAACCAGGTCGACGATTCAAATCATTTTATATATACAAGAGTGTTATGTGTCAAGCCCGCGAATTGTAATATCATAATTATTTATATGCATGTATTTATTATGGTGATTAGCAAAGTTACGAAATAATTTTCTCTACTTTATTGTACACATATGAGAATATATATATCAAAAAGTACATTTTATGTATTAACATATTTATATTTCACAAAAAATTTGTACAAGACCTCGTTGAAAGTGAAAATTAGTAAAGACAAACCAACATTTATATCCAAATCAATATGTAATTCGTATTTACTTATTTTTAGATTTGATTTTTTATTTTAATTTGATGAACTCACACAGGAAGTCCATACTTTTTTTTGTGGCATCATCAATATGCCGTGTCATGGTAGCAAAGAAAATTAAGAAAAATCTAAAGACAAGAAAATTCGAGAAAGACGTTATGGCAATTTGCTAGGTAAGAAATTTATTTAATTTATTTATATATATAGTGAGAGAGAGAGTGGGGAGAAAGGCGGTGTTTGGTAACTGGTTATATTTGTGTAATTTGTTTAGCCCTAAATCCTAATCCTTGACAACTAGGGTTTCCTCCTTCCTCTATATATACGTCATCTCTTTCCGTTCCTCCTCAACCACTCGCTCTCCTACGGAATTTCCTTACCTTTGCTCCATTCTCTCTCCTGCTCGCTCCTCTCTCTATTTTCCTCTCTTCTCAGCATAACTAAGGTATTTTATTTTATTTTTATTTTTATTTTTCATTTCGGGGTTTATCGCTTTCTCTAATTGCTTGTTTCCGATATCATATATTTCGTTTCGATTCGATTCGTCATGAGTGGTATCGTCGATTTCTATTGTGCCATCTGCTTTTTCTGCCTAATCGGAAGCTTTCGATCTGGATTTGCTTTTGATTTGAATTCCGGGTTTCGGATATTGAGTCTGTTCGATTGGATTGAGGTTAGGATTGTTGACCTTGCTGTTTGATTGAGGAGCTTTGATTAATCTTATTTTTTATGATTTAGGTGATAAGATTAGAATTTTGTCTGTTTTTTTTGGATGGGTACCTCGATGTTGTGGTTGTGTGCAACTGGAATTGGATTATCTAGATATTGAGATTCAGGATTAGGATTGGATTGCAGTTTGATTTTGATCTGGATGTTTTCCTAACGAATTGGGACTATTTTTTTGAATCTGCATACCTTAGCAGTAAATTTGTGCTGAAAAAAAACTATATTTTCGCTGGCTTAATGATTGAATTGCTGGATTTTTTATATGCTGTCTTGTTTTATCTGTTGTGGCAATGTCCGTGGATTATGAAACTGCAATTGCTGTATCATATGTTTGCTATTATCTACCCCTAAAATTAATAGGGTGTTCTGTGATACAATTTTTAAGCATAAGACATTGGAAAACATTGTCTTGTTTTGATTTTTGAACATTTTCTATTTTAAGATGCTGTTTTTGCTTGTTAGTGTTTATATAGTAGTTGCTGTTTTCTTATTTCGAACTCCTCTGTTTCTGTGCAGGGCTTTGGCTTGTGGACTTGCAGTAATTGCAGTCAGCAAAAGTGGAGTGTCTCAAGTCAGAAACTTCTTTTATGTCTGAGCAGGCCTCTCTCTTTTTATTATCAATTGGGTTGCTTGGAGAGTACTGTCCTTCACAGAGGAAAAAGGATAGAAATTCTGCACCTCTAGTTGGCTGCATGCATCTCAAGTCACACCAAGGTCATAACATACATAGTCAGTTTACGGTTCCTGCTTCTTTTCTGTGGAATTCGTACAACTTTGAAGGAGACACCTCACTTACCTACTGATAAAGATTGTTACTTTAACACCTGCAATATGGCTTTGCAAAATATTGGTGCTGGGAACAAGGATGATGCCTTCTATAGGTACAAAATGCCCCGGATGATCACAAAAATCGAGGGCCGGGGCAATGGCATCAAGACCAACATAGTTAATATGGTTGACATTGCAAAGGCTTTGAGTAGGCCAGCCTCTTACACGACAAAGTATTTTGGCTGTGAGCTTGGAGCTCAGTCTAAGTTTGATGAGAAGACTGGAACTTCCCATGTCAATGGATCTCATGATACTTCAAAGCTTGCTGGACTTCTTGAGAACTTCATCAAGAAGTTTGTTCAGTGCTATGGTTGTGGGAATCCTGAAACTGAAATTATCATCACAAAATCTCAGATGATCAATCTCAAATGTGCTGCCTGCGGTTTCATATCGGAGGTTGATATGAGAGATAAGCTCACAACATTCATTATCAAGAACCCTCCAGAGGCGAAGAAAGGAGGTAAGGACAAGAAATTGAGGCGGGCTGAGAAAGAGCGACTGAAGGAAGGAGAGGCAGCTGATGAAGAACTGAAGAAACAAAAGAAAGAGGCTGCAAAGAAGAAGGGTTCCTCTGGTAGCTCTAAGGATGCTGTGTCAAAATCATCCAAGAAGAAATCTCATAACTCTGATGAGGACCATTCTCCAGCTGGTAGCCAGAAGGATGATCGTGAAGCGGCAGAAGACAGTGATGATGATGTTGAGTGGCAGACTGACACTTCCGCCGTGGCCGCACAACAAACTATTCAAGAACAGCTGAATGCCGTTACTGCTAGTATGGTCATGCTCTCATCCAATGAGGAGAAGCGGAAATCGGGCAAGAGCTCCCCGGCAAGGGAAGGGAAATCCAAAGGTAATGGAGAGACAAATGGGAAAGCTGCTGCAGATAAAGATGAGCTATTTGTCTTAATAAAGGAGTATGTGAGCAGGGGTTCCTCCGCCGCCCAGATCAAATCATTCTTGGAGTCTCTCTCTGGCTCTCGTCAGCAGCTTGTGAATGCCTACTTTGAAGCCCTATTCGAGGGAGCTGGAAAAGGTTTCTCCAAAGAGGTCATGAAGAAGAAGAATTACATTGTCGCTGCCCTTCAGGACGAGGAGGACTCACAGCGCCATCTGCTTCTTGCCATCGAGGCCTTCTGTGGGAAAGCATCCCCTGAGGCTGTGAAGGAGGTTGCTCTGGTTTTGAAGGCGTTGTACGACAGCGACGTGCTGGAGGAGGAGTTTATCGTGGAATGGTTTGTGAAGGGCATGGCCGGTGCTAATAAAAGCTCCCCAATCTGGAAGAATGTCAAACCATTTGTGGAATGGCTGCAGAACGCCGAATCTGAATCTGAAGAAGAGTAACTCGTTCCAACTACTTTATTTCCTTGCATTTTCTACAATACAATTCTCCATTAATAGTTTATGTCTGTCGTGCTAGTGGGATGAACTGTGCCGTTGCGTCATTGTCGTCAATAAATGGCGTCGGCTACATGTGTCATGTCGACGTCTGGTGTGGTTGTTTTTATTGTGGAGTGGTTCAAGTTTTGTTGTTGTTTTGAGTCTTGGAAGAGATCTCTTGTCTAAGGTACTCTTCTTCAGTGTTTCTGTTTGCTATTATATTATTAACGACATTTTCCTTGAATTTATCAAGTGTTGGTGGTTTTTATTATTTATCTATTGTTGTCGATCATATATTTAAGTTCTTTCATTGGTTCTCAAGTTTTTTCAATTCTTGGTAATGTGTTGATTGCATGACCGGTGGTGTGTATTTCTGTTTTAAGGCAAGTCAGAAGAAAACAAACCTTGTTTGCGTGGTTATATTATAATCTCACATTTAAAAGTGAAGTATAATAGCTAAGGAAATTATATTCACAATTAGATCAATGTTTATCCTTTCTTTTAGAAGAAATGTGTGATCTCTGGAATATGTTCCAAGCGTCGGAGGTTCATTGTGGATACCAAACGGCAAAATTTATCGTTGTAATCGAATAGGAAAGGTTGGGTATTTGTAATGATTTTGAGAGTAACGAATTTTGGGATTTAAGTTTAATCTTTGGGTAGTTGGCATTTTTGAATTTTTACGCTATCTGTAATTGTTCTTTCAAATATTGAGGTGTTGCAATTTTTGTTTTGGACCTTTTATTTATTTCCATCCAATAGACTATTATTAAACTTAAAAGTTTACGTGGAAACATTAAAAAGGACCAAAAGTCCGAGAAATTCGTGGTCATAGTATGTATACATAAAATAGAGAAAAGATATATCAACATAGTATGTATACATATTAATGGTTATTTTGCAATTTTTATGGGTTATTTTTAATATTTTAAAAGTTTCGGTTCAGTTACTTATAATTGATCGGTTCGATTTTTAATAGAATTTAATTGATTTATTTTTCTTAAAATTTATTAACCAAACAATTAAAATAGTTATTTATTTATGTTATATCATCGGAATCGATATTTTTCCGGCCATCGATGAAATCCGCCTCCGCCGCCTTCACTCCGCCCGCGTCTCATAAAGTGAATGTGAATGGAGAAAGGGTCAAATTTTTTGAAAAATTATGTGTATGATTGTTATAGATTATTGACTTTTTGATAAAGTAAGTTTCCACAAGACATTTTTTTAAGGATGAACAAAAAAAGAAAAACTCGCACATTTTTTAGGGACGGGTCGAGTATTTAGATGAATCCCTCGCAACATGGCTAACTTAAATCCATCGCTTATGCAAAGCACGACATTATGATTCATAAACACGTCATCGTTTTTAAACACACTAATCATGTTCATGATTTGAAATGTCATCTGACACAAACTTTTGTTTATTATACTGAATCAATTGAATTAGTCATTTACTGGGACGCATTAGGAATATCTAAATGCATTGATAGATTAGATAAAATTAGTTTTAGGATGTGTTGTCTGATTTAATGGAATTGCGAATTAATGCCACGTAGGATTAAATATGGATTGTGAGTCTTAGCCTATTCTTTATGACAAAATTAATCTTCGAGCTCAATCAATATCGAATCGTATCGAGACAATTTAATTTGGAGTAATCAAACGTCTCCAATGTAGTATTGACATTGAATTCTAGATAATATGGAGTTATGGACCACAATGCCAAAATAATGGAAAACACAAAATGTATGAATTTAGTTGGACGTAGTTAAATATAATATGAGGACCAAAAATGAAATTTGAATTCAAGTTCCATATCATCCCACGTAGAAATACTCGATAAGTCCAATCCGATTAGATTTTTATCTTTTGGTATCTTAGAGAAATAATAGTATTTTAATTATTACTTTTACAGGAGAAATTCAAATCGAATTTTCAAATTCAAAATAAGTGACCATGATGAAATATTTTGTTTTTTTTTTTGTTTCGAAGATATGAGCCGTGTGTCACATCGCCTTTCTAAAGGGTATGATTAAATTCAGATTCCAGTATACATCTATACGCCCTTGCTCAAGATTACAACAAACAAATTGGATGATTACATTTCTTAGATTTAGAAAAATAAGGGCTTGTCGCACAATAGAAAAATAGATCTGATGGATCAAATTTCGTGACACTAGTCCTATTGATATATTATAGATGAGAAAGCTGAAAAGAAATGTTAAATTTAGGGAGCTTTATATGAGTGAAAAACGTGGCCTCAATTATGTTAATTTTCACACGTAACAGAAAAATACGATCAAAGTTCTAAGATTATAACAATAGGTAATTAAACTAATGATGTAATAATATAGGACCTTAACTAAATAGACAAATACGATTAAAATCCTAAACCATGAGTTCATGACTGAAATATACTGTCATAACTCATAAGTTCATAATGTAATAGCGCTATTAGATTTTAATTGTATTGCCTACAAAAAAGATTTTAATTACACATACCTATGCAATAATCCCGATAATATTTATATTTATTTTCTTTATAACTAAAAATATAAGGATCCAAATCAACCATTCGAACCAAAAAAAGAGAGTAGTGATAAATCAACATAGTATGTATACATAGTAGGGGTTATTTTGCAATTTTTAAGGGAAACTTTGATATTTCAAAAGTTTCGATTCGGTTCACTTATAATTGATCAGTTCGGTTTTTAATAGAATTTAATTAATTTATTTTTCTTAAAATTTATTAACCAAACAATTAAAATAGTTATTATTTATGCTATATCACCGGAATCGATACTTTTCCGGCCATCGGCGAAATCCACCCCCGCCGCCTTCACTCCGGCGACTCCCCGATGCACCACCACCTCCACTCCGGCGACTAGCCGCCGCTGCACCACCACCTCCGCTCCGGCGACTCATCGCTGCACCACCACCTCCGCTCCGGCGAGTCGCCGCTGCACCACCACCTCCACTCCGGCGACTCATCCCTTCTTGCTTGCCATTTTCCGCCACATCGCATAGGTCGCTACCTCTCTTTCTCTCCGGACAACATTTTAGCCTCTCTCTCTCTCTCTCTCGGAAAAGTTAAGGAACTACTACATTTACCTGTGATTTGCAGTGGCGGGGAAGGTAATGCATGTTGTTCAGTACGAAAGCTACGGTGGTGGAGCAACAGGTTTGAAGGTGAATTTCATCTCCTGCTATGCTAATCACTCAATTGGAATTCGGATTCTGAGAAACCCTGCATTCATGGAAGTTTACGAGCTTTTACCCTCATTAGATTTTCAATCTCCTACTTTTCTCTGTGTAAAGTAATTATCTGAAAATGATTCCTGAATAATCTCTTTCTCTCTCTAGATAGATAACTAAAAATACATGGATTTGTGCTGCAATATGGAGTACTATTTTGAACATAGTTTTTATGTACTATGGTGATTTCATGCTCGGAGAAGAAATGAGCTCTGTATCGTTACTGCTTGGAATGACATAGAAACAAATCCTTGTTAGAGATAGAAATGAAGTACTAATAACTTATTTCATTACTGAGCGTGATTGATGACTGAAGATGCAGCTCATTTGTCGGAGAATTGATTTGACCATATGATAGGAAGGATTTTCGTAGCATTGGGTGAATTCATTAAAGTTTAACAAATTAAGAAAAATAAAACCTCGAATAGCAAGGATTTTCTTAGCAAAAGAGCAGAACAGGATCTATTTCTTGTATTTCTCCTTGGGGGGAAACAGGTTGTTGAAATGCTAGTAAATTAAATCTATTTGTGGATGATCAAGTCCAGTTGCCACTTAAATGGCAAATTCATTTGATGAAGCTAATGACAACCAGGTTTTGATCTTCCTAAGGATGAATTTGCTTCATTTACTTGGATTGTTTATTCTGATTTCCTGAGGTTAAGTACATTTGGCTGTGCTCTAGGTTGCCTCCATACATTTAGTTTCATATTATTGACTATGCCAGTTGAGAGCATAAAACACAATGTTGCAGAACGAAGAAGTTTCTGAGTATTAGTTGTGGCATTATAGTTTGAGCTAGAATTCTAGTTGTTCATCTACTCATAGAAAAGGTTAACCTCCTTGCAGCATGTTGAGGTTCCGATTCCCACTCCGAGCAAGGGCGAAGTCCTGCTAAAGTTTGAAGCTATAACCTTAAATCCTATTGATTGGAAAACTCAGAAAGGCATGATTCGCCCTCTTCTTCCTCGGAAGTTCCCTCACGTTCCTGGTAAGCCTGCTGAGTTCTGAATTATCCACACCTACAATTTGAAATTCCGTTCGGTTTATCTAACATGGGCTTATGGGACAGTGGTCAATGGATGTCTATGCATAGTAATTCAAGAATGCTGAAAAACATCAGCAGATCCTTTTATTTTTATTAGTTGACTTTGTCTGTTTCACTGAGCAGCCACTGATGTTGCTGGGGAGGTAACAGAGGTTGGACCTGGAGTCGAGAACTTCAAGCCGGGCGACAAAGTTGTCGCATTGCTGAATCACCTCGTAAGTCTTTTATATTTTATTTTGCATGAATTATGTTGCTGCGTCGGAGTATATAGTGTGAAATCAATCATCAATGGATGACTAAAACTTTCCATCTGCGTTTCAAATTTCTAGAGGCGTTTCGTGTCCCGTATATTTGTCTGTCGTATGATTTGCTTTCATCATCATCATAGTTGTAAATCTTAATGAAAACAGAATGGAGGTGGTCTGTCCGAATATGGAGTGGCTAAGGAAAACTTGACAGTTCTGAGGCCTCTTGTGGTATCAGCTGCCGACGGTGCAGGCCTCCCTGTAGCGGGACTTACAGCTCACCAGGCTCTCACACAGTCAGCCGGTCTCAAGCTCAATGGAAGCGGGACCCAGAAGAACATTCTTGTCACAGCTGCCTCTGGGGGCGTTGGCCATTACGCCGTTCAGCTTGCAAAGCTGGGGAATGCGCACGTGACAGCCACCTGTGGCGCCCGAAACATTGACCTAGTGAAGAGCCTTGGAGCTGACGAGGTTCTTGACTACAAGACCCCGGAGGGAGCAGCACTCACGAGCCCCTCGGGCAAGAAGTACGATGCAGTGGTTCACTGTGCGCCACCTATTCCCTGGTCCGTCTTCGAGCCAAACCTGAGCTCGAATGGGAAGGTGATCGACATCACCCCCGGCGTTAACTCCATGTTCACTTTTGCTGTGAAGAAACTCACATTCTCTAAGAAGCAGCTGGTGCCAATACTCCTCATTCCCAGGGGAGAGAACCTGCAGTTTCTTGTTGATTTAATGAAACAAGGGAAGCTCAAGACGGTTGTCGACTCGAAAACCCCCCTGAGCAGTGCTGGAGACGCTTGGACGAAGAGCATCGATGGCCATGCCACCGGGAAAATCGTCATTGAGCCGTAGAAGAAACTCTGGTAAGTATTGTCATGAGATTATTAAGAAAGGATTTCTGGGTTTAAGAATGTGTTTCTTGTTTCCTGTATGATATGTTAATATGTGTACATTTGAATTATATAATTGAGTCGAATTTGCAATTTTAGATATCGGGCAGGTCTTCATTTCAGCTTAATTGATTTGAAGATAATCCCATAAACAAGTATTGCAAAAGCAATAAAGGGCGAAGAAAGTTGGATTCACCAAAAGTTGCTTTTCTCAAACTCATACCAAATATAATTCGCGTCTTTGACACTGCTATTTTTTAAGCTACTTATTGGACTTTTGCAATGTATATCTAAAAATTCCACAATCATCAACTAATAATGAATAGAAAATGGTGTAGGAAATGAACAATTTGGCGAAAAGGTCAAATATTTGCTAAATCATTTTCGGATTCAATTCGATTTGGAATTATAGCAAATTATGCAAATTTTATCATCGAATGAAAATTTCGTTACCTGAAAGCTAGCTGAGTAGTGGGAATACATATGTAAAAATAATTTAATTTAACTAAATAAAAAAACATCATTTTGACAAAAATAAGATTGATCATAGTTTCTCTTCTAATTTTCATAGTTTTTTCAAATCTTTTCTAATATTTACAAAAATATTATTTATACTCAAACTTTTAAAATATTTCCAAATCAATTGTTAAACTATTGTACTCCCTCCGTCGTCTTTAGTATGGCACACACATTTTCGGCACGCAAATTAAGGAGAGCCTTTATTAGTGTTAAAGTTATTTTTTACCACTTTAATTAGTCTCTTAATTAGTCCTTTCCACCTTTATTGCTTTTACAAACAAATGGAGGGAAACACACAATCTAAAATTCTGCAAAGCAAAACATCAAATTTATTCACAAAAATTCAAAAATTACATGTGCAGAATTTTGGAGCCAAAATTTCACCAAAATTTTGAACTGAAAATTTCAACCAAAATTCAAACTTACAAGCTGAAATTCAAAATTTAAAATTAAACCTAGATTACAAAATCGCCATAAATAAGGCCAACCTATCAGCATTCATTGTAACATTCATTACAGCAAAAAAACGCAACAAAATGAGGAGAAAAGACTTTACAAATCTTGAAAGGCATCATGTTGTTCAATTTCTGTTGGAGGGCAGCAACAAGGGCAATGTGCCTCGAGGCAGGAGGGCTGAGGCAGTGGTGAAGTTCAACTCCTCCAAGCGGACCATCAGTCGCATTTGGGCTGAGGCAAAAAAAGCAAAACAACAAGGAAGTGGAGGGTCAATCATCAATCTGAAATCTGCAAAGTCCAATAAAAGAGCTGTTAGAGTGCAGTTAGATCTTGAACTCATTCAAAACATGGAGTTGCATAAAAGAGGAAACATGCGAAGTCTAGCAAAGGTTTGTGGCTGCAGCAGGCAAACTGTATGGAAATGGGTCAAGAAGAAACTGATCAGACCACACACAAGTGCAATACGGACAGACCTCACGGCTCCAAACGAGCTCCAAAGGTTAAGATTTTCACTACAAGCTCTAGAACTAGATAGAGTTATGAATATTTTGAAGTTTAAGAGTATGCACAACACAATCCACATAGATGAGAAGTGGTTCTATATCACAAAAGGAGTGCATAGGTTTTACTTGACACCTGAGGAGGAGGATCCACATAGAACATGTAAGGGCAAAAAATTCATCACTAAGGTGATGTTTATGTGTGCTGTATGTAGACCACTATTTGGTCAAGATGGATCAGTTTTATTTGATGGGAAAATAGGAATGTTTCCATTCACATATGAGGCACCAGCAAAGAGGGCAAGTAAGAACAGACCAGCAGGCACAATGGAGACTAAAGTGATAGACTCAGTTACAAAATAGGTGGTGATCTATCTCATCAACAAGGTATGGCTATATAGAGACGAACCATGTATTCAATGCAATGCACCATGTTTAGGAGTGCATTAGTGAGTGTTATCACACAGTTTTAATCCATTTTTGTTTTCTGGCCTGCTTTTATTGCAGATTCTACCTGCAATAAGAGCAAAATGGCCAGCAAGTAGTGGGAAACATATCTTCATTCAGCAAGATAATGCAAAGCCCCATATCAAAGATAATGACTCATTATTTAGAGAGTCATCCATTGAGGGTGGATTCACATTCACTCTAGTGCAGCAACCACCCAACTCACCTGACACAAATGT
>JAYJMF010000066.1:490249-503421 GCA_036873715.1 Salvia sclarea
GAAGAAATACCAGATGGAATAGTCCCATTAAATTGGTTCTGGTTGGCTGCAAATCTTTGGAGAGTTGTGATATTGAAAATAGATGGTGGAATTCCACCACTCAAAGCGTTCATAGACAGAAGCAAGGTTTTCAACATGGTGAACTCTCCAAATTCTATTGGAACTGAGCCTGAGAGTCGATTGACACTCAGATCAATCACACTCAGATTCTTGTATTTTGTGATTTCTACAGAGATTTCACCTGTCAATGAATTGGCAGAGAGCAGAAGCTCCTCCAAAACATTGACTTTTCCAAGATTTATAGGAATATTTCCTTCAAATTTATTCCAACCAAGGTGTAGATATTTGAGTGAACCCGACTCATCCAACTGTAGACTAATATCCCCAGACTAAGAATTCCTAGAAAAATCCAAGGTTTCTAACATTGCAAAGCCATTGAAAGTAGGCAAAGAACCAATCAACTTATTCCCACTGAAATTCAAGAGTTTCAGCCCAGTGATTGCCCCACAACTAGTGAAGCAACCATCTGGGATTGAGCTAAGTTGATTGTTGGACACATGAAGAGACTCTAAGGTGGAAATATTGCACAAAAATGGAAGAAATTGAGAGGTGGAAATTGAGAATGACTGGAAAGAAATTGTGTTTATGGGAGCTGCAACCAACTCCCATCCATGAACAAGGATTTGAAGTTTTTGAAACACTATTCCACATAAAGGAAGCAGCACTATCATTTTGAATGATAATAAAAATACTAGCCATGGCACTAACCTGATCAGGTGGCAGCTTAGAAGCCACCAGCTGTAAGTGAAGCATAAAAACAAACAGGATAAGGACACTACAAGAAACCCTCTTCAACATCTTCTCTCTCTCTCTCTCAAAGTATGTATATGGTGTTTCAGGCAGCTTACTTGATGTTGTGGTTTTTTGTGGGAGAAAGATGAACTAGATCAAGAAATGAGGGAAATGTGTCTACATTCATATAAAGACATCAAATTTGAATGGATTTTTGAGGTTTATTAATTTGAGGAAGCAATCTCAGCAGCATGGAAAATAATAGTAAGATTTAATGACGTGTGGAAAAAATAGGTGTTTGAAGGGGATGTTGACTAGACTTAATTTCTGAGAAAATTCTGTAAACAAACACAATAATCCAAGACTAGAAACAAAAACAAAAAGATATAGAACTAAACAAAGATTACATACATACATAAATTTCTTGATAAAATTTCCAGGGGGCCAGGGCTCCCCCCAGACCCCCCTCTGGGGCTTCCATATCAAATATATGTCTAATCAAACATGAATACACGAGGTTTGCCTAATTCAAATATCTTGCTAGCTCTTTTACTTAGCAGCATTTGCACCACTGTTACTGTATTTGGCCTAATTTCTGGGGAGACACTCAAACAGGCTAAGGCAACCTCAGCAACTGCAAGTATTTCAGCTCTAACACCAACTGATATCTCACTGCTGATTATACTCGAAACCAGAATTTCATCCCAACTGGAGCTGCTTAGCACCTGTTTGGCTAGTTTAATCTCTTCATCGCTTACTGTTGGTTTACCAGTTAGGAGTTCCAACACTATAACTCTGAAGCTGTAAACATTTCCTGCTTCTGTCACTCTCTTTCTGCAACCATACTCTGAAATGTTGTAAATGTAGGCTCTCCGCAGTGTCAAGACATTATATAGACATATGCAGTTGAAGGAGATAACTTTTGTCCGGTCGGGGTCCTATTTTACTAGTCGAACGAACATACATACTTGGTTGTTAGGCAGAAAATTTGACTCTTATGCATGTAGATATTAAGTACTAAAGTAAATATATACTACTTTCCTTTGGGAGACAAATCTGTGACTGCTGCTATGCTATCACTTGAAATCCCCACTTTCCTTGGAAGCTTAAATGAGTGTTTTTCAAAGAACTTCAAAGTCTGGAATCTTTAATTAGAATCGGTTTCTTTGATTTAATAAATACAATGAACAATTTTGATCTACAAGAAAAGTTATAGCAGATCTTGAGTCAGGTCCCCACTTTTGTAATTAAGCATGATTTCTTCTTCTAATTGCTTGTATTGATGGTAGTCCCCACAAGTCCTCAGTTCATCTCATTTTGTTTTTGTTTTTTTCTTCAAAGCCCATGGACTCTAATTCTAATCCTTATGAGACTTCAAAATCCAATAATTTATATATATTTGTAAGTAAAATTGATGTGGTCTCTCCATAATATGTTGAGATAGTGAGAGGATGAAAGAATCTGGATTCATGATATCCCAATTCATAGCTGGATAAGAAGAGGAATTATTGCTGCCTTAAGATTGATGTAAATTTGAGGAGTTTGTCACAATCATATTCATGGCTGTGCTTCTAGATTTTGAGTAAAATGAGTTGTATTCAACAACACTATCTCATCTTTTGTTGCTTGCAAACAAATTTCAAGCATTGGCAGCTGTGTAGTGTGGTTAGGGAGGGATGAAGTTGTAATTTCAAATTTGTATTATGATGCTGATTAATTTTGTTACTTAACCTGTGAGCATGCCTAATTGCTTCACTTCACATATTCTATTGGTATCAACCTCCTATGATGGGTGTTTAATTATAAGTTTGAATTTTTAAATGACCTCCAAAAATTGAAAACCTCAAGGGCTAAAAAGAGATTCTTTCCACTTGAGGGCCTCTCGTTACCATGTGTTTCATTGAATAACTTCCAAGAACAGTTTTTAGACTATAATTTGATAAAACTCTTCTAAAAGGAGCGACTTGACTGTGAACACAAATGCTCGAAACTTTTTTTACTCTCCAACAGTTTCAAAATTCTTACCATATATTGAAATCAATTACAACTTACAAGACCTTCATATAAAGAAAATAGCTTCAGATAAACTCAAAACATGATGCTTTAGATTTGGTAAAGTGAGTGCATGTTCAGGGTGATGATGGCAGAAAACACAATCTTTGTCTTTCTTTTACCACCCTAAAAAAGAAGTCAACCAAATATTTTATATAACATGAATTTAAATTGAACCACCATTGTAAATCTAAGTGGTCCTTCATTTCATTCTAAAATTATTTGTTAAGGAACTCAAAATTGAAGTGAATAATTTTGGCACAATTGTGGAGCTTCCAATCTATACAATTTTCTCATTCATATATCTGAAACAAGATACGAAAAGACAACTTTCTGTGCCTCCTCATGATAAATTTTTCAACTAGGGTATATGTATTTTAGTGGAGTTGGGCAGCTAGTTTAAGAGTAAAGCAAACTTCTTGAAATTTATATATTCTTATCCTTGAAGAGTAGGCATATCAAGAAAAATGTAACACATTCATGCCCTTTCAAGTCAAGACACATCCCTCCCTCCACAAAACCAATTGCACTTTACAAACTCAATCCGTACTTATATATTAATCCCACAATCTCTTTACATAAATCAAGTCATTTGATCCACCAAAAACCAAACAAAGACATCCTTAAAAAACCATGAACAAGTTACTAATGTTGCTTTGCTTTCTTGTTTTGCTTCTGGTTCCCCTTTCAAGTGCTAGCCAAGATCTCTCCGACACATTTGAGGTTTTCGCCAAGCTCCACGACTTGGATGTGGAAGACGATGAAGGAGAAGACGACGTGTTGGAAGCCGTCGACCTCCCATCTTGGCATAGTGGCCATAGCAACAAAGTTCTAGTCAATGTGGATGGATTTGGTGCTGTTGGAGATGGTGTAGCTGATGATACTCAGGTCTAATACAACAATCAAGTTTGGAGACAAATGTGACAAGGAAATCTTGATCAAATTCTTACATTGTTTTTGTCCATTTTAGGCCTTTGTCAATGCATGGAAAAAAGCTTGTTCCACTCCAAAATCAGTCCTCTTGGTTCCCGAAGGGCGTCGCTACTTAGTGAATGCAACAAGATTCAGAGGGCCCTGTGAAGACAAGATTGTGATCCAGGTACAAATCCTTGTTTTGGATAAAAACCCGTGATGGGAAGGTTCGTCTTTCAATGACCCGTTGTGTTTTCAGATCGATGGGACCATCGTTGCACCAGACGATCCAAAGAGCTGGGATCCCAAGAATCCAAGAAATTGGCTAGTTTTTAACAACCTAACCAAGGCTTATTTCCAAGGGAAAGGTGTCATTGATGGCTCAGGCACCAAATGGTGGGCAGCTTCTTGCAAGAAAAACAAGTCCAATGTAAAAAAAAAAAAATC
Organism: Salvia sclarea; assembly: GCA_036873715.1. Taxonomy (NCBI): domain Eukaryota; kingdom Viridiplantae; phylum Streptophyta; class Magnoliopsida; order Lamiales; family Lamiaceae; genus Salvia; species Salvia sclarea. The sequence continues at coordinate 494,453 of JAYJMF010000066.1, forward strand.
AATCTTGATTCACATAATTATGTCCTAATCTCAACCAACAATTTTGCTTTGATCTACTAACCAACATTGCTTTCTTTCTCTTGTTTCTTTCTATGATTTGTCTCAGCCCTGCAAGAGTGCGCCAACGGTGAGGCTAACTAGACATTCACCTCGCCTACCAATCTCAGAGTTTGTATGATCATAGAATCGAGAAATGATGTCAAAAATCTCTTGTTTTCAGGCCCTCACAATAGACTCGAGCTCAGCCGTGAGAGTGAAAGGAATCACAGTTCAGAATGGGCAACAGATGAATTTTGTCATCGGGCGTTCGGACTCCGTTCGGATCATAAATGTCAAAGTGTCTGCACCTGGGGACAGCCCTAATACAGATGGGATACACATCACTGAATCAACAAATGTTGTTCTTCAAAACTGCAAAATTGGGACAGGTTCTTACCACAATACCACATTAGTACTATTCATATTTTTCAAGAAATGTGAATCTTGAAATTGTGTTTCTCCCTTAAAAAATGTATTGAATTTAGGCGATGATTGCGTATCAATTGTCAATGCTAGCTCCAATATCAAGATCAAGAATATCTTTTGTGGACCAGGCCATGGAATCAGGTATCATACACTAAACAAAAAACCAGTTTCAAAGCATTTTTCTTCAAATTTCTAGGAAACTAAACTTCACCCGAAACTGCATTGCACCAGCATCGGTAGCCTCGGCAAGGACAACAGCACCGGCATAGTCGAGTCCGTGGTTGTGGATAAGGCCTACCTCCGAGGCACGACCAACGGCCTCAGGATCAAGACATGGCAGGTAAGCTAAAGCAACTAGAACAATACATTTCGTTATCCAAAGTGGCTACTTATGCACCGGGGTGTTGCAGGGAGGCTCAGGTTATGTTCGTGCAGTGCGCTACCAGGACGTCAGGATGGAAGACGTCGCTAACCCGATCATCATAGATCAATTCTACTGCGACTCGCCAAAAAGCTGCGAAAACCAGGTACGCCATCAACTCAAATGTTTCAGTCATCACTAGATGTGTCAAACACAGCCCCGGCCTAATATTTTCTCGGGCTCGGCCATGTTTGACACCTCTAACTAGAGCTGTCAAAATGTCCGGGTCGGATCGGGTCAGCCCAAAATTCATCCAGTAATTTTGCAGTCTAATCCGACCCGAAAAATTGTTTAATGCACATAAAAGTCAGGCCTCTTTTGACAGTTCTACCTCTAAACGAACACGTGCACATACACTATATGACCTAACAACCTCATTTTTACGTCATCAGACGTCGGCAGTTAACATCACCCAGATCATGTACCGAAACATAACGGGGACATCAAAAAGCCAAAAGGCGATGAGATTTGCTTGCAGCGACACAGTCCCTTGCACTCACATCATCCTCAACAACATCAACTTGCAGAGCAGCGACGGCACAGTCGAAACCTACTGCAACTCCGCTGCCGGCATTGGCTACGGCTACATAAATCCCTCAGCAGAATGTCTCTCCTCTTCTGACAAGGAAGCAAAAATTGTTCAACCTAGTACAGAACGTATAGTTCACACAGAGCTTTGAGCCAAAACAATACTTGTTGATTATTTGTTGTATTATGTAGTATAGTATAAACAGCGTGAGATTTGTTTGGACTTTGGAATGTTCCATGATTCTTGGATTGTATAATGAATTCTGGTTAAAACAGAGTAAGATATGTCTTAGAATAGACAGTATGAAGCATATTTTGTAAGAGCACTAAAGATTTGTATATGTAATGTTTCACCAATATAATTTTACGTTTTTATTTTTCGGTTTGGAGAGGGAAAATTTTCGCATATGCTTATTATAATTGTATCTAGATACTTTAGTATGTTAGATGCTTATGTTGCAAAAAAAAAAAAAAAAAAAAAAAAAAAAAAAAAAAAAAAAAAAAAAAAAAAATCGGTTTTCAAGAGTTCATTATATTTTAGTTTTCATGTGTGGATATTGGATATGCTTTGCAATAGAAGAATCACACCGATATTTAAGCGAGTAAAATCCTTAACTTATCTCAATTTTCCTACTTCCAAAAAAGGCACGATAAGAAATCAGTAGGATTTAGAAGAATCCACTTAAGCCAATTATTATTTCAAATGGGACAAAATTAAAATACCATTCTTGATCGCTGACCACATAATCCTTCAACAGAAAGATATTTAGAGATAGATATTTTTGATGCATTTTAGTTTCTTAATTTGCTGTTAGTAGGAACTAGATAGAAATGGGTTTGGGTTCAGCTCCTCTTTCTACAGCTCCACCAGTCTATAAGCTGCACAAGAACCACCTCAAACCGGCAACTGGAACCTCCCCGGCAGCCCTTCCCTGTAAGTTCGCCACTCCCACAATCGAAAAAACTAGTAAAATCTTGTTTGCTCATTTATATTCACATTCATCAATCCCAGTAAGAGATGGATGATGAAGTTTCTTGAAATGTAAAGTTGCTAGCTAACTGTAACACCTCAGTTGTGCAGAAGAGCAATATATATTCATGGAATGTGAGCAAGCAGAAATTTGCAGAGAGTAGGTTTACAGTCAGATGCAGCCAAGTGAGAGTAGACAACAGCATAATCGACGAAGCTTGTGAATTAGTGAATGGAACAGAGCTAACAATTGACGATGAAGGAGATGTAATCCAAGCTTACCTATTCACTGCAGTAAAAAACAATAATGGCATAGGCATATTGCTCCTCTCTGATATATTCGGTTTTCACAACTCTGCCACCACAGATTTCGCCTATCGTGTTGCTTGCAACGGTTACAAGTAAGCTCACATCTCAACTAACACAATGCTAATTATAAGCACTTAGACATAAACTCATGTTTATCATGAAAATGCAGTGTTCTAGTTCCTGATCTGTTTGGAGGGGATTCCTGGAGAAAAGACAGGCCACGGGCTCTTCTTGAAGAGTGGATCGGCAAGCAAGAGCCAGAAAGCGTGGCACGGGCTATATTTGCATCAGCAAGATGGATGAAGGATGAACTTGAAGCTGCAGGCATGTCAAACAAGCTAGGGATAATTGGATTCTGCTATGGGGGCGGCAGAGTTATAGACATTCTAGGTCAAGACGAGAATGCCTATTTTGGCTCTGGGGTCTCGTTTTATGGTACTAGGATCAACTCTTCCGTTGCTAGCAACATAAAGGTACCTCTGCTACTAATCACAGGTGATGATGATGCACAGTGCCCTATCACTACATTGGAGGATATTACAAAGAGGAATGAAAATTCAAAGATGGTTGTTTTCCGGGGACGAGGTCATGGTTTTGTTCATAGGCCGACTGCAGAAGAAGATGCAGATGCAGAGGAAGCTTTTATGATAATGAGAAACTGGTTACATGACGGTTTGCTTGTAAGAGAATGAGCTCTGTAATGATTTTCTATCATATATACTACCTAAGGTTATTCTACACCATATCAAAGTACCCAACACAAACACGAACAGAGAAGGATTCAAATAAAACTTGTAACATATTTAAATAAAAGACCCTTGCTACACTTGTCAAAACAATGTAAGAGATCCGCAGCCACTCAAAAAAAACTCAAGATGTTTATACTAAACGAATTTGATCACAATACAACCTGTAATATAAGGTTTGCAAACAAAGGAGACATAAGAGAAACAAAATTGGAACCAAATACTTCCTCTAGAAAACTAACTCATGAGGTTTCATGGAAGCCTTTAGTGAGAATCTTGCACCCAAATATGTCTTCAATTCTGGAACAGCCTCGATAGCCTTCAACAAAGCTGTATCAACGGCCTTCTGATCCTCTTTCTTCTCTGTAGGGAGAGCATTTTTCTCCTACATATTTCATTGCACCATTAGAAATGATCCTCAAAAACAGTCTCACGGTGAAGAGGAATTGAAAAATTACCTTCTTCTCTGCCTCAAAGAATTCGGTCTCCCCCTTCTTCTGCTTCTTCTCAACTTGCTTAGCGAAGTACTTGTCATCATACTTGTCCACATTTACACCAGAAATGTCAACTTTTGTTGATGTACCAATGACATAGGCCTGGTTCACACGTCTCAGGGGAACGCCATTGATCTTGTATGGACCTGGTGCATTATCAAAGAAGTAAGATAACTAAAGACTCAAGAAAGAGAAAACTAACTAATTCATATATTTTACACCACTGAATAGAGAAGTCATACATTGATCTTTGTAATTGCAATTGCAGTTCAACGTGTAGAAGATAGAAAAGGTGCCAAAATAACAAAACTTTGCAAAGCAACTACAAAATCTCCAACTGCTCAAACAATACAAACCACATCTAACTCTTCAGAGTAAAAAAACATTAGAAACAATACTTAGATCAGAGTTAAATATTTCTACCAACATTTACAAAATGACATTCCAAACAAAAAAAGTAAGTATGAGCAGGAAAAAACACATCTACTTACTAGCTAAAATTAATTCATAAAATTAGGAACAGCCACAATAAATTTGCTGCATTTGAAGCAGGAAAATTTACCAACATTGAGCTAAATCAACTACCAACACATAAAAGAAACGCATTTGAAACTCAACACAAATCCAAGCATCAAAGAAAGCAACAAAAAAAAGAATTAGATAATCAGAATAAAAAGTTACCAGTTACAAGAAGCAATCCAGATGAAAGCTGCTTCAAGAAAACAACTCTCTTGCCCTTAAATCTCCCTGACAATATGATCAACACTGTCCCGGGAGTAATGCTTGCTCTGTATACAGCAACGAAGCAAAATCAAAATCATACTCAACCCAAAAACACCAATCAGCAACCAAAAAAAGAGAAAAGCTAAAAGAATGAAAACAAGGTAACCTGAGCTTGGTGGGCTTGGCCTTGCGCGTGTTGGCTAGCGGCTTCTTAATGTCATCGGCAGGGTAGAATTTGGGAGGCTTCTCCGCCGCTGCGGGGGGGGCGGCGGCCTTCGCATGTTGGGGAAATTTTCCACCGTTTTTGGCCTTGATAGCCCAAAGCCCACGCTTGTGATACATTTGTGAGCGGGAGACCTTGCCAACTCCGGGGATCAGCTCCGGGTTGCGGGTGGTTTTCTTCACCGATTTGGGAGCCATCGCAGGATCTCTCACTGTGTGTAGCGCGTTTTTTCGTGAGAGAGCTGACAATTCGAAATGTGAGTTAAACCCTAGCACAAATATATACAAAAGAATGCACGGCCCATTATTAACTTGGGCTACTCCAATGCTGGAATTCTTTTTTTTTTTTTTCTTTGACAACATTAATCATGCAACTTTCGTAATAAGTTATGGAATGGTACAAATAATTATACCGTTTCAATAACCACTAATGGCTAATGCCACGAATTAACAGTGCACCGATAATATGATATTGCTATAGGTACTTATATTATTTTTTAGGTAATCTATATGCCATCTACTAAAAAAAAAGGTAATCAACATCTTATTTTATGATTCAAAATGTGTGTTCTTAATTTTGTTTCAAATCTACCAATTTGATATGCAAGAGAAAGGTAGCACAAATTGTTGTAATCGTACATCAACAATCTCAATCTCCAAAAACTTTATTCATTTGAGGTTTCGAATATGTTTTCTCTTTTTAATACACTGAGGCCATGTTTGATACGCTACACAGGAAATGGGAAGATATGAAAATTTTAATATTGGGAGTCAGGAATAGATGAGAAAATGTTTCTTCACGTTGTGTTTGGTGTACTTGAAAATAACTAATGATAAAAAATATTCCTTGTGTGGTAGACTTCATAACTCAGAGGATTAATTATGCAAATTTACACAATTGACCTTCAGAAAAATAGTTAATGACAAATATGTCCCTCATGAAATAACAAAATAAAACAAAAATTAAAAAATGAAGTTACAGACATATTCTACAAACCCAACGTGAGAAGAATGCAGCCTCCAACGCTTCGACCGTTCGACTGACGAGGATCACGCACGAAGAGGAGAAGGTGGAATCGCACCTACAAGGAAGTAAGGTATGGACGCATGAATCCTAGGTCTTGGGTTTAATAAAGTTTCTCCAAAAAGAGATATTGTGTTCTAAATAATCCCCCAAATTGTGTAAAAGCTTGTTTAGTTCTACAGATTTTTATGAACCAAAGTGATGGGTGAATTTGATGAGTAATTAATTTCAGAACTTGTGTAAAATTTGATATGGTTTGGAGCTGATATTTGATGATTCCGCCCTGTAATGCTCGATATTTTGAGATTCTTCAAGGTTTTTTTGCATAAAAGTTCTATCCTTTCCATTATTCGTTGATTTCGTATGGCCTTGATTCTTATGGTGAAATTTGTAAATAAAATTGCTCATCAATACATATTGTGTGGGAAATTCAAAGTTTTTTAGATAACCTGAATTGAATAAGCCCTAAATTGCGGGTGATATTTGTGGGTGAAATGAATCTTTGTGCATGAAATGAATTTTTTCTTCAATCATATTATCTGTCATAGTAATGGGCGAAAATTGTCAACTTTCAGGTTAAATACTTGACGCAGCAAGACTCAGCTATATAATATCAGCTAGTGAACAACATAATGAGCAGTACACAAGAAGGTGCATCTATTTTCCTTGAATCTCAAAATCCATATATTGTTGCTTGTGCATTTTGATTTTTTTATTAATGTCATGTCTGCTTCAATTACCTTAATTACCACTACGTGATTTAATTTTGTCAAATTAAAACATATATTACAGGGAGTAGTGGTCTTAAGGATAAGGGGAAGAAACCACTCGGTAGCCGCAGAAGTTGGACCGAAGAGGAGGAGGCTTTTCTGATAGCATCTGTTAAAGATCTAATCGCGAAGGGTTGGAAGTCCGATAACGGCTTTAGGGCTGGCTATCTCAACAAGCTTGAGGAGGCGATGAGGAGCCATTGTCCAACTACTGATTTGAGAGGGATGCCTCACATCCATTCTAGGCTTTCTACGTGGAAGAAGAATTATTACTCTCTAACCTCAATCATCGGCCAAAGCGGAGTAGGTTTCAACAGCGACGGAAACTTCAAGATCGAAGTTGAAGATCAGACATGGGAACATGTCATTAAGGTATGAAAAGTTGATATCTACAATCTTTCTCGTTCAATTTTCTGTAGTAATCATAAATGAAGTTGAAGTTAATTTTGTTTTCTAAGTATTGTTGGTTGACCAGCATTTCAATGCTTTCAGATAATATGTACTTGATTTCCTTTTCCTTTTAAGTGTAGATGAGAACTTACTGGTAACAATTTATTTGAATAGTTTTTCTTGTCTTTAATCTGTTTAGATATAAATAGAATGGTATAGGTTGGTATAATTGAGTTTGTTTTGATATTGATTACCTATGCAAGTTGACAGCAACTCACTGTGTCTGGAATTAATGGTAAATTTTTTAAAATTAAGAGTTTATTGTGATAGAATCTCAGCACTTTAACTGACATTTAATTTGCTTGTCATCCAATTTTCTTCGTTTATGTATTATGTGAAAATGGAATACTCGAACCAATTCTCCAATGCTTAACTGATTTTTCTTTGGCAATTGTATAGATTGATCCAAATGCCAAAGCTATGCGCTATAAGAAGTGGCCATACTATTACCATTGGAAAGAGATTTACGGGAAAGACCGAGCTAACGGGCAGATGGCTGAGGATATAGCTGACGCGTGCAATGATGTGAACACCAAGGAATACACAGAAGATGGTGGGATAGGAGTGGACTACGATGTCTCACTCGAGGATCTCGGAGACAATGAAGGGCTTGGCGATAGCATCTCTCATACTCAAAAGAGCACCCAGCCGCTTCCTAGAACCACAAGCAGCAAGAAAAGGAAAATCAACGACAATGTTGCAAATCTTTGCGAGATAGTTGCTGATTTTGGCAGAAGAACTGATGAAAGGCTGGCCTCCTTGGTGGAAAGCATTGCGTATGATGCTCGACTGGGCCAAGCTGCTGAGGATGCGTTCCAAGAACTTGGTAAGATCGGTGGTTTGTCTTTGGATCAGCGGTTCGATGTGTGTGAGATCATGTCGGCGAACGTCGATAAGGTGAAGATTTTCAAAGGATTGCCCGACTCTGCCCGCTCTAAATACGTGGAACGGTCGCTCGAAAAGAAGGATAAGTAATGTGATTTCACTTATTTTAGTGAAGTCGTCGACTCGTTGGTTTTTGGTATTACTTCTGGTAGACTATATTTTGGCTTATGTAATATAATTTAGGCACTTATCTAGCCTTCCAAGACACTACTCAATATTAGAAGAAATATGGGTCTTTTGTCCACAAATGTTTTTGTACCTATGAATGATCACTACAGGCTGTGGATATTATGTTATGGATCACTTATCTATTATGTTTTGTCTTGGAATATATATTTCCAAGTTCTGACTTTTGTAAGAGCAATCTTTTGCCCACATCCACTTTATCTTGTTATATCTCATCCACTTTTTCTTGTTATGTCTCATCCACTTTAGCTTGTTATGTCTTATTATGCAGAAGATAAAATGCAGGTGTGGCACATTGTTTACGGTTTAAAGAGGGTTATGTGTGTACATCTTTTCTGGTAGCCACACCTTTTCATGCTCACTATGGGAGGAGCAGATTACACATGTGTATGTATAGTAGTATCCAATTTTTTTATGACAATGTTGACTAAAATAGGTGAGGACCTGCATAAAGAGGTTTCTTTTGTCTGTTATACAACCAATAGTGGGCAACAGCTCATGAATTCTGATAATACACAATGCAATGGACTCTATAAATAGAAGTCCCCTAACCACTCACATTTAAGACAACTCAATAAGGTGTTTTTAGTTTCTAAATTTTTGCCATGTCTCCACGAAATGTCCACTCTCAGGCAACTTAGTTTAGATATGCAGAAAAATTCAACGCAGAAATGGATACAACTTTTCTCGAGGCACTTGTCTCCATGAAGAAACGAGGTGAATGGGCCCATACCGATATCCCGGACGATGCCCTGCAGGCGGCCCGACTAACTGTC
>JAYJMF010000066.1:505554-518131 GCA_036873715.1 Salvia sclarea
TTTCAAAAAAAAATAGTGTAAGTTGAGCGGTTCCGAATCCGGAACCGCCCGTTGCCTTACCGTCCAGACCGGAACCGAACCACAAACTGATAAGACCGGGCGGTTTCGGTCTAGACCGTAAGACAACGGGCGGTTCCGGATCCGGAACCGTAGAAAATCAAATGGTTCCGGTCCGGGTAAAAACCGCCCGTTGACATCCCTATATTATATACATAATTTTATATAATATATATTATTATCACCACTTTATACTACTTTTTAATAACTCTTAATTCTCGTGCCGAAAAGAAATAACTGACATTTGCTGGGACGGAGGAGTACGTCTTTTCATTATTGGAAGTGTACCTCACGCCATATTTAGTGGCAAATTAATCTTATGATAAAAATAGAAAAGTGCATTCGTACTTTATTTAGTGCAAAACGTGAATTCGGATGTATCGTGCATCCTTTTAACTAAGTGTCACTGATGCCCCATTATGATTCATTAAATTCTAAGAGTGCATTTGGTTTTGTTGGATGAGATATAGTAGGACTGAATTATTAAGATTGTGAATATTTGGGTTGATTAATTAGTGTAGGATGAATTGAAATATTTGTGATGATATCAAAATTGTTGTCATGATAGAGCAAAAAATGCATAAATTTGATAGCACTAAGGACCCAAATAATATTTTTGATGGTGTTTTTAGAATTTTTCGTTAGATGTAAGGATATAAAATAATTAACTGAAATTTGAATAAATTATCCATATGATGAAGTAAATCATTTAAATCAAACATATGGCCAAGCTTGATAGTCTTATATATTACCCGAGGATGCTCAAGGGAAATTACAATATAGTATTAGGAAGTGAAGTGATGGATTTATGTGCGAAAATCTTCCTTATTAAAAATTTCATTAATTAAAAAATTAGTTTCAAAAAAGAAAAATAGAGAGAAATTATTATCCTGATTGATTAAAGAGTGTGACGCTAAGAGCATTGAGCATAGCCCGCGAGTATTGGCGCGATTCCATTTTCCAATCCATTCCGGTGGTCATCATCGCCTTGAATTCGGGGTAACTGATTCGGCCATCCTTGTCGGAATCAGCATCAAATATTATGTCGTGTATGACTTGCTCGTTGGAGTGATCATCCATCAATGCTTCTTGCAACTCCTCAAACTCGATGTATCCACTCCCATCCTTGTCGAAATACAAAAATGCCTCTCTTAGTAATTCCTCGTTGTTTATCTTTTTCAAGTGCACGGCCAGCGTGACAAACTCCTCGCAGCTCAGCACCCCGTTGCCGTCGCAGTCTGCAGCGTCCAGCAGTATCTGCACGTCGTGATCGCCCACGGGCTGCCCGATCATGTACAGCCCGTCTTTCAGTTCTTGGAAATTTAGGTGCCCGTTTTTGTCTACGTCCATCATGTGGAACATTTCTTTGATCCCATCTACTTGGTCGTCCGGCAAATTCTTAGCCACCACCTATCATCATTCACTTCAATATATTATAATTATACTACTAACAGAGGAGGGAGGGAGGGAGGGAGGGAACTTACTCTTAGGACCCTCTTCTTGAATTTATTCATCAAAGAGAACTGCTTGATTCTTGTTCTTACGCGGTCGCCCAGCGGCACGTTTGAGACATTGTCCGCATTTTGTATCCATGGATGGGCTAGGAGTTGATCCACGGTGAGGCGGCTGAAGGGGGTGGGGTCGAGCATGCCCTTCACCACTTGTTTGGCTTCCTCGCTCACTTTAGGCCATGGATCCCTCTTGAAGTCTATGTGTCCGTACACTATTGCCTGTGCTATTCCTTCTTCCGTTTCTGCCCAAAATGGTGGAACTCCACACAGCAGAATGTACAGAATTACCCCTGTGCTCCATATATCTACCTCTGCTCCGTAATTCCGCCTCAGCACCTCTGGCGCCATGTAATATGGGCTCCCAACTATCTCGCTAAATCTCTGCCCCGGTTCGAAGAATATGGAAAGCCCAAAATCAATGGCTTTCAATGGAGATGTTTCGTTGCTGTTTGCGTATAAGAAGTTCTCCGGCTTCAGATCTCTGTGAATAACTCCATGCGCATGGCATACCTGCACCACCACCACCATCAAAAACAAAACAAATGAAATGTATTAGTTTGACCGTTGTTACCTTGACCACCTCAAGAATGGTCTTGGTGACTTGAGCAGCAGCCCTCTCAGTGTAATGGCCTCTTGCGACAATCCTATCAAAGAGCTCACCTCCTCCACACACCTCCATCACCAAATATATGGCCTCTTTGTCTTCATAGACCTCCTTGTATGCCACAATGTTGGGGTGCTTGGGGAGATGCCTCATGATCTCCACCTCCCTCCTGACGTCCTCCACATCCACGTCCGTGCGCAGCTTGCTCTTGGATATCTTCTTGCACGCCCACTTCTCGTCCGTGGCCAAGTTGAAGCACTCGTAGGTGATCCCGAACTCCCCCCTCCCCAGCTCGCGCCCCAGCCTATACTTGCTGGAGATGTCCCTCCCCGTCGGATCGCTCAGCACCTGGATGGCCCGGGAGCAAGGCCGAGGGGCCCCACCCTTCCTCTGCCCTTGCTGCCTCTCATCCCGCCTCTTGAAGAGGGCGTTTCTTTTTGGTATGGACATGCATGGCCCCATGGGATTTTTATAATAAAATTTATATTCCAAGATTGCTTCCCTTTTTTCCTCTTCTTTTCTTGAGAGGAATTTTGGCTTTTTCTTACAATCCCATGGGAACAAAAACTGGGAGGGGCACTCTCACAGGGAGATAAAGATGTTGCATGCCCATTTCTTACCTCGCCTTCGTCTCCCGCCTTTTACTCCATACCTTTTAATCTCTTTCATTCATTTCTAGCCTCTTTTTTCATTATGTGATCACAAAAATTGCTACATTTTTATCACATACAAAATACAATCTGCTAACAAACGTTTTATTAATTTCCTTGATGTAATATAACCAATTTTACACAAACCATGAAATTAACTTTCGCATGTCATATGCTTGAAAGCCAATTGTAAATGAACGAGGTGGTGTTACTAGTCTTCTACAAGACATCTGGTCGAGAATCTGTTTCTTATTCATGAATCAATAGTAACCTTCCTTAAAAAATATGATTTCTCATTCTTTATAATTTTATCTCAATTCAAGCTCGAACTTCATCCATACGATATGGTGCCCAAGCATCGAAATCTACAGTAGAAACACTCATCAAGGTGTTACTAGTTGAAACAAGAAATTAAGCAACACATGTTATCACAAGCACAATAACATGCAGCATATTTAAGGATATTTCCTGATAGCACCAAGTTTGTCAACAACAAGATACCAAATCCGAACATCGTCACATTTTTTTTCCTTTTTTCACTAATGCATCTATGGGACAAGTCACAAGGACCAAATTTTCGGGAAGGCAGCTTCCATTTTACCATAATACACAGACTATTTACAAACATGACTTTTATAAAACCACACCCACAAACAACACCCCACACATTTCTCCCAAACCCAATAATTAACTGCTAACCCCTGTGCATCTCACGACAAAACAAGCTATGGAGGAGGTTTTCTGTTTCGTGCCTCCAGAGCATATTTCAACGACGGTGGTTACAGACCTGGCATGCAGCTGCGGGTCGGACATTCATATACGTACACTTATCGCATGTCCAACTTCCCGAATCATCAGCATTTCTGACTGATGTTCCCGTCTTGGAAGATCCCTTCCCTCTTCCTACTTTACTCTTGCTCGTCCCTGCTGCAGTTTTTGAGCTCGTCTTGTTGCATACAGCCTGTGAATCTACGTCTGCGAGGCCATTTTCCAGTGCTCTAACCAGGTTTTCAAAGTAGTTCCTTGTCACACTGTAAGAAGACAAAGGAAAAACTTATGCCCCCTTGTTTGAAATATACATGCGCAGGTAAAAGCTTCAGATGGCAAACAAGGAACTAATACATGTATAATTCAAAGCTTCTCATCGGCTAAAATATTAATCTTAAAAAGATTTACCATCTTCGAAAAGATCAATGAAAGACAGATACAAACATGACTACAAATCTAAATTAGCACACCCAGCATCGGGAGCATCAATGAAAGAGAGACACACATGACTACAAATCTAAATTAGCACCAGCACAGAGCCAATCAAAAACAGGGAAAATATCTGTTTCAGCAAATGTAAAAATTGGAAGAAACAATTGAAGCACAACGTAGACTATGCAACCATAAATTTACCTTGTCAGACCAGCAAGTTTGGTGCGGAAGTCATTAAAATCTTTTGATGGACCCTCAGAATTCAGGTAATTCTGAAGCTCTTTCTCTGCACATTGATGAAGCCTCTCCAAACCAGCTTCGGCCTCACCTAGAGTTATCAATATTTGAATGGTCAAATTTAAATTCACAGTTAATGACCCAGGATTTCATACAGAGAGCGCAAACAGGAGAACGTAGTGATACCTTGCAAATACTCAAAGAACTGTTTTTTTGTTTGTTCAACCTCAGGTAGATAGTAGCCATATGCATAAGTCCATTTCAGAACCCTCCTGCATTCAACTATCTGCACAAATGTTCAAAGTTCATGCATCACTATACAGATAAGAAAAAGAAAACAAAATGCAAACATAATGCCTTTGAAGAAAGTATAACGATAACCAGGTCTAAGACTTTGCAGGTAATATAGAAAATAAGAAATATCTGTTCACATGAAAGTAAACGATGCAGCCACAACAAGTAAGACCAGTGGACCGATGTAAGGTAGTTTCTAAAAGCATCTGAAAATATCTAGACTTCGATAATATGGTACCCAAGAATCGAAAACAATTCCACTGGCAACTAATTTGTCTCCATCCTCAAGTAAAAGGAAAGAGATGGAGTGAACATTATCCTAGTTTTCGAACATAGACTTTTCTTTCTGTTCAACCCATCAAAGAAGTCAATTTTATCTATCTTTTTCCAGGACAGGGTAAATGATGCACACTTTCGTCCCTCAGCAGAAAAAGAAAACAATAATTGTTCCAAGGTCAATCATGAGAACATGAATACAAGATAATCTCAAAGCATTTACCACCTTCTCATCATTGGATATTTGTCGTTTATTAATGGGTATTTATCACAGTTCAACTTACAGCACTAGTCCAGGGCATACCTGTTGCCAGGCTTCTATTATAAACTTCAATTGTGACTCGGGCTGGGATTGGACTTCACTAAGCTTCTCGAGCTGGAACAGAAAAGGAAGGAACATTATAAACCAAATCGCCGGTGGAACATAAAATAAAGAACAGAACAAAACATTGTTTGGTTGTCTTGACATTCCAAACATGCACCAAGATTTATGACATGATAAAAGACTAATGGAAGCAGGAAATCCTTACATGTACACTTTGCATTTGATGCAGATCCGCCAGTGCTTTTTGCCTTGACTGCATTGAATTTGCTTGAAATTGCAGGTTATGCAGAAAAGGAGTAAATGAACTTATATACTTAAAAAAGAACAGAACACAGCTCAATGTCATGATGGAATGATAAAACAGATTTTAAAAATTGAAAGTGTAGTGAACCAATCCCAATTGTTGCAACGTAAGATCTAGAGAACCCACTCCACTACTCATATTCAGCCTTATGCAGATACATGAGTCGGGAAGATACTAAAAAAATCACAAAAAACATGGAACATGGGGATATATTAGTAACTGGAGGCAGTATTTCTTCAAACACACTTGACAACTTATCAAACAGAACCACTTCAACATCTTTCAAGACTAAGGTAAGCAGTTAGTTGTTGACTTTCTAAGCACTTTCATAACAGAAACTAATTACTAATATATTAGTAAACAGTTAGTTGTATGAGACTCTCCAAGCACTTTCACAACGGTCTCAACATTTGTGGCTACACTTTCTAGTTCTTCCCGTATAACCTCTTACCTAAAGATATTAGGGTAGATTAGCACAAAAAAATATTTTCATGTGCTTAGTCTGATTGTAAAACTTCCTATCAACTGGAATCCTCATGCCAACCAGAAAACACGGACAAAGTAGCCAAAAAGATGCTGACAACTAAAAGCAAACATATATATTATAGAAAAGACATCCCTTAATGAGATTACTAGGAATCTTGTAACATACCGATTGGTTGGATGCCCATCGCTCATAATAATGAGTGTATCTTTCCAAGGAGTTTTTGGCCATCTCTCTCCTCCTTTCCGCTTCATCGTACTGGACCCATTTGTATTGCAGGCAAAATAATGCAATCAGATTTAATGCACAAGACCATAAAAAATGACATGTACCAGAAGACGCTAGCAACTTAAATCCCTGTATTACATACCACTCCCTCTTGCTTTGCTGCTTCATAACGGTTGCATGCATAAAAACCTCCAGTTCTCTCACCATGGTCTGACCATTGACCAAGACACAACCTGAAAAAGTGTAAAATGCCAATGTTTGGTACAGTTCTTGGCAATCAAATGTAATTACTATTAATTAGGGAATTGAATGGAAAATATAAAATTGTCAGCCAAAGCACAGGCACAAAAAGGGAAATTTGTTTCATGCAACATTTTGATTATGCAGAACACTATAAAAGCATACCAGCAAAATTCAAACTTGCACGGTGGCGTGCAAGTCATGTGCATGCAGCCTTGGTTCTTTTCAATTGGACGCTTGCACTTGGGACAGGGCTTGGAGTTGGCCAATATCCTAAAAATGTCAAAATCAGCATGAGGAATGCCATGAACTCACACACTACAAGACCAAGTACACCACCAAGAAGTATATACTATCTTAAGTTGTAAGAAAATTAATGAGTTAGCCATATACATTATAAAAACTACCATAGCAAACACAGGCTGGGAAGCTGAAATATGTACCAAGGAAGACTTTTAAGTAACAGGGAGATATAGAATCCCTCCCCCCTCCCAACAAAAACTCAAGTCAAGGAGGGGAGAGATCATGAATATGCTACAATATCTACCACAGTTCTCTTATGAGCTCTCCTAATACCTCAGGTGCCCTAGTGTATAAGGTACAAGAAACCAATGGCCCTACAATAATCATAATCTGACTTGACTCTATACCAACAATCATCCCCAACATCATCAATTATGTGCAAATAAAAATACTAGAGATAAACAGCACATAATGATGTGAACTCTTCACTTGTTTGGTTTTTTATTTCAAATGCATCTCATTGTGCAAGAATTATCTCATAAGTACACTCATGCAAACAAAATGACTCAATTACATGAAGAGGCACTTATGATGTCACTTGTCAGTTTCACCAAATTCATTCCAGAAGTACTATACCAGTTCATATTCTCAGATTCTGCACTGTTTTTCAAAACCCACTTTGCCACAGTTCCACAGTCCACTGGCCGATGAGCTTCCTCTGCACACTGATCATAGCACCGGCGCATAATATTTAACTCGAGTAATCCTCGTGAACAATATTAAGACACTAAAATGCAAAACAAACCCCAACTCACATTCCAACAGAAGCTATACGAACAACTGCAAGTGACATCATAGCTTCCACTACCAACAACATATTCCACAGCAGAATCGCAGCCCGGAGCAGGGCACCACTTAATCTGTAAGGGAACATAAGAGAACGCTGACACCACTGATTTCTGAATACAGAGTCCTCAATGAAAGAAGAGAACTAGCTAGGGCATAATAAACGTTTCGAAGATGAAACAATACCAACTCTGTGATCTATACAATTTGCAGAATGGTGCAATATATTTTCCTCAAAAAGCTAGAAGTTCTTATCCATTTATTATCTAAAACTATATAGCCAGCAACTCACAAGCTTCATACATAAATCAGTTAAGGAATAGCAAGGGTTTAGGAAGTGGTGTGTCTACCTTACGGCTGTCCTCAACATAAGATCTAAGAAGATAGCGGCGATACTTCCCCTTATCCTCATGGGAAGCCAACTTATCGATCATATCTTGGCCAACAGCAGCACCACAGGATGGATCAGGACACCTCAGAACCAAGCATCCAGGACCATCATTGATGGATGTGCTTATGTAAGCTAAAAGTACATGCGGGTAATATATCAGTTATGTTTTACTTTTAGCACTCACACAGAGAATCTCAAAGAGACATAATCACCAGGTCAACAAATTTAAAGAATAATGAGATAAATATAAAGAATAGTCCTCCATATCTTCAAAAACCAAAATCCAATCTCACATTTACAAAACTAAGCAACTTTTGTGTATCCACTACCATGGTTTAAAAAAGTGGTAATGTGGGGCGCCTCAGTGCCAGGCGGTGCTAAAAAGCCTCTGAGGTGGTGCCTCGGCCTGCCTATATGCGGTGGACGGCTCGACTGGCTGATGCGATCCCGAGGCGTGCACCTCATTTTGTGCAAGAATTTTTATGTGTTTTAGGTTTTGGGCTGAAAAATATGTGAGCATTTAATTTAAAGCACCAATTGCACTTGGGCTTTTAGAATTGAGTCCTAATTAAACAAAAACAAATTAGAACTAAAGCCTCAGCCCAAATTCGGGTCGGCTTTCAAGAATTCCAATAAAGGAGGGCATACATAGAAGCGGGTCGGGATAAAGCTTTTTATTGTTTATGTCTACAAGAATCAGTCAGTTGAAGTATGAAATTGATAGACAAACCTTTCCAGCATGTGTCACAGAAAAGGTGAGAGCACGCAACAGTTCGTAGATTGTCAATGGAATAGTTCTCAAAACAGATCCCACAGGACACCTACTAGGATACAAAGTAAGATAAGTGCATGAAGATGAGGGAACACATTCCTAAAGGAAAATAAAGATAGTGAGAGTCATGTCAAATTAATAACTCACTTCTTTAAAATTTGGAGATTTAATAACTGGTTTCTCCAATATGCCAACAGCTCTACGGACATTTTCTTCGTCAGCAAACCACTCCTCATGCACATTATTCACACTCCTGAAAACAATCATGTAAAATAGTAAGTAGAAGGAAAGCTGAAATTATACAATCAGATCACATATTACACACATAAAAATACAGCCAATTGTCCAACATTATAGGATTTTGAAGTACTTCAAACAATTTTAGGTACTGCAATTTTCATAAGTGCGAGAATTAAGTTACCCTCAACCCAAGTCAAGGTACTGGAAATTAATATAACTTGGTTTAAAGAGCAAAAGTACAACGGTTTACCAGTTATAACGCCGCAATAGTATGCATGCTGCTTCCCTTGGAATAGAAAGAACAGTAGAGATTTTCGTAATGTCTTCAAATTGACGTTGTTGTATATCTTCTTCTTTCAAGATGGTATAGTTTTTCTGTAGCACATACAACAGTAACTTTTAGGTGGGGGAGGAAGAAACATAGATACAAAGTCACTTCCAGACAAGTACTAGCTCAACAAAGCACAGAACTTTCACTCAAAATTCTTATTCACAAATAAAAAATAATAATAAAAAAAATCTCTAACCCTCACATTTTGCAAACACAATACCCTAATTGCAATAAAGCTGTGTTTGGAAGCATAAAAACTAAAAGCTAAGCCGGACCTCATCAAATATTAACTTGGAGTTTGGCTTTAACTCATCTATTTCTAAACCGAGAATTCTTGTTTCTGGAACAATAAAGCTAAATTCTATTACGCCATTGACAGCATCTGATCTGATCAAAGGAGGCAGTAAACCCCACTCACCATTTTACACTTAAAATTCTTCCTGCAGACAAACGTTAGATAACTTCCCTGCAAAACCAAAAAATAGAAGACCCTGGCATATAAAAACAGACAAATATTTCACCTTGCACATCTGCAATGTACATACGCATAATTGCTCCCAGCTTAAATCAGACTCAATCATGCAATTTGAAACCCAGAGCTATCTAATCTAAGTCCGAATTAGCTCTTCAAATGTCTATTGCAGCAACTAACAAATCAATCAAACAACAAAGCAAGCGTCGGTTTCCGAGTTTACCTGTGACCGACTGACGAGGGCGTCGTCGCCGTCATCCGAGTTGGCGATGAAGTCGTAATCGTTGGCGTCGTCATCCTCTTCATCGGCAGAGTCGTAGCCGTAGTCGCAATCCTCGGCAGCTTCGTCCATATCGTCTTCGTCCTCGCCGCCGCTGTAGTAGTTGTCATCCTCCTCCACCGACGCTACTTCATTGGCATCGTGCATATCGTCCTCGGAGTCCATGAGAAATTTCAGTTAAGAAAACCCTAGAGAGAGAAAATTGAGAGTTTAGGAACGGTGAGAATTAGGGGATGGAATCAGTGATTCCCACCGAGTGTTAGGGCTAAAGTAATGATGCGATCATCTCTTTTCGTTTGCTACAATTGGAGATGGATTGGACTTGCTACGACTCTGCTTAAACTCATTTAACTTTTTTTTTTAAATTAATTCCATTTCGATGCAAATAAAATACTCATCTCCATCACCTTAGTAATGAGACATTATTTTTGACACATGTATAAAGAAAGTGGGGGCGTTTTCGCCTAGTGGGGAAAGCCACTAAATTAACTACTCTTTTCAAGCTAATTTATTACTCCCATTATTTTTCACTCATATTTCTTTTGTGGATGTCCAAATATTGTTGAATCTTTTTATGACTTAATTACACACGACTTTAAAAAAATAATATTATATATTTTTATCATCATTTTACTCTATTTTATACTATTTCCTTCACCCAAATATACTTGATAGATTTATTTAAACACAAAGTATAAATATGAATATATGTTATTTTAAGTTGTGTGAGTAATAAAAATGTCTAAAACTCGTCGGGACAATTCAAAGAGAAATACGTACCAAAGTCGTTGGAATAGAGGGGTTACTTTTTAACTTTTCATAAGTTAACAAACTTTGTCTACAAAGTAGGGAGCGTTTTGCAATTGAAAAAATTAGTTCGACTTTATTAAAATTTAACTAGTTAGTTAATAAAAATTAAAAATGATAAATTAGTTAAATTCTAATAAACTCTAATCGATATTTTTAAATTGCAAAAATCTCTTGCTTTGTAGACAAAATTTGTTGATTTAATTTTTTCCCTAATCTCCCAAAATAACAAGTGTGACATAATAATGGGTCAAGGTGAGTAATTGTGAAAGTTTTACCAGTTATTGTTATATGGTATATTGAAACAAGCTCTACATCAATGTAATATGATCATCGCAAATTGTTATGGCACCAATATAAAAACGTGGAAAATAACATGAGATACCCCAATAAATGAAAATAAACTAACACACCTCGCGCAACCGAACTAACAATGCCAGTAATATGAAGAATATTTAGACAGTATGCGAACATATTCGTGTCTTGCCAAAAAAATTAAGTGTGACGCTCTAAAATTTATGACATTTTTTAGCTCAAGTATACACATATCACCTAACTAAAAAAAGGAGTAAAGATCACTAGAACAATGTGGATTGAATTAAACTCAAGCTCAATCCACTAATAATGTCAAATCCAAATGAGAAAACAATTTCAATACCACTGATAACTGCAAAACTAAATCTAAAAAATACAATCTCTATATCTAGAATATCGAACAATAGAAAAAAAATCATATTTTACACCCAAAATTATGTTTTTTTGCGAAAATATTTTATATACATAATTGTTACAAATATAATATAGGGATAAATGTCAATTAAATCACCAACTTTATCCAAAATTTCAATTATACCATGACTTTTAAATCTCGGCGAGCGGAAAAATTGAATTATACCATGCCAATAAATATGAACTTATATTTTTTTTGTAATTAGAACTCAGGTCGATTTTCTAGCGAACGAAAAAATGACATGACGTCTTTTTAATCCTACGTGGCTTTACTAAGTGACACGTCAATGCCACATCATCTTCCAGCTGTAGAAAAGATGCCAAATAAATCACCAACTTTCCCAAATTTACAATTATAACATGAACTTCTGAATTTTGGCAGTTAAATACATACACTTTCAATTTTTTTTTAACTATAACTCAAAAAACTATATATTTTGTGAATTAGCCTCCCAACTTTGTTGCATTTACAAATAATTTTGGTTTTGATGAAATACATGTTCAATGTTGTAAATTAAGAATACCAAGACCTCTATTATTCAAGATTCTCATCCTCAATAATCAATAAGAGAAAAAATAATTTCACATATGTTATATATGTTTTTGAGTTCTAGTTGCAAAAAAATTGAAAGTGTATGTATTTAATTGTGAAAATTCAGAAGTTCGTGTTATAATTGCAAATTTGGGTAACGTTGATGATTTATTTGACATCTTTTTTATAGTTGGAAGATGATGTGACATTGACGTGTCACTCAGTAAAGACACGTAGGATTAGAAAGACACTATGTCATTTTTTTCCGTTCGCCATAAAATTTGCCTTAGTTCTAATTGCAAAAAAAAAAATGAAAGTTCGTATCTTTAATTGTCCAGATTTAAAATTAATGTTATAATTGCAATTCTGGGTAAAGTTTGTTATTTAATTGGCATTTATCCCAAACATATAATACTTGTGTTATTTAGATATAGGTAGGCTACATCTATCTTATTCTATATAGCAAAATAAATCGAGCTCATACCTCGATTTTAGGTCCTACGTGGCATCACCACAATTCTCTA
>JAYJMF010000066.1:518231-528629 GCA_036873715.1 Salvia sclarea
AAAGTTGTGTGAGTAATAAAATGTCCAAAAAAGGAAACGTGTCAACTCTCGTAGGACACCTTGAAATAGAATACGAGCCAACTCTTATGGGACGGAAGGAGTATTTCTGAATGAGATTAGCTAGAACGAAGTATCTTATGTTGTTAATTATGTTTGATGTGAAATGTTTACAATTTTGATGAATGATATTAGTTGTTGTAGTTTTGAAATAGGTTATTGGAAAAATATACTTAATAATCGAATTTATTTTTATGTGAAAAATAATTGCAAAATTAAGAAAAATGTACATTAAAATTAAGAAGAAGAACAAAAAAATTGCAAATATTTTAAACTATAAAAAAATGTATTTTAGACTAAAAAAATAGCACAAATTATTCTGGTAGAAATTTTACTGACTAGTTGTAATAAAAAGTAGGAAAAAAATAGTGTAGTATTTGACGATAGCGATTAGCGAATGGATGGAGCTTGGGTTTAGTGTCAGCTGCAATATTGTAATGGGTTTTGAGAAGAATTTAATTTGCAAGGGTAGTAGTAGGCAGGCTGTAGGGCCAATGCCAATCAGTCTCTCTCTCCCCATGTAACGTAATGAGCAGCTGCTACTCTCTCTCTCTTCGGCCACTCATGTACCTCACTTTCTCACACCGCTGTCGTTCCCGCCACGCCCTCGTCACCTCCGCCGCCCGCCGCCACCATCGCCGCCGCCTCCTCAAGTATTCCCCTAATCACCCCTCGACCTCCGACCACCCACCCGCCATCTTCAAGCTCTCCGACGACACTCTCCAAATAACCCTAATTTCCCCTTCTAATTCCATTCAAAAGCTCGAAACTAAACTCAATCACTTCATCGACCTCGGCCGCCAAGCTCTCGATGACCTCAGGACCTTCGTTGCCGTCGACGGCAGCACGGGAGGGCTCGTTATTTCGTGTAGAAGGTCGACTGTTGAGTTTTTCTCCGCAGTCTTAGTTTCCAGTTTGCTACTTGTAATTGTTTTTAGGAATTTGTTTCGAATGCGACAAAGTGGCGGCGAAGTACTAATTTACAAGAGGGATAGAAGTCTGGGCGGCAAGGAAGTTGTGGTAGGGAAGAGGGAGGATACTTGGTCGTCGAGCCGTACGTCGACGCCGTTGAGCTCAGAGAATGCTGATTATTATTACCAGAGTAAAAGAAATAGAAAGAATGCGTCGAGTAGGAAGAAGAAGGAGGAATTGCCTCAGTGGTGGCCGCAGGTTGTGAGTCAAGTTCCCATGGAAGTCGAGAATAAGGAAGAATATCAAAAATTGGCTAACCACTATATCCAAGGTTGGTGCTTTTGTTTCCTTAACTTTACAAGACTGGCCTAGTACCTTGAGAAAGGAATGTCTCTGTTTATGCATTTGTTATTAACGTTTGGACTCATAGGCATCTGGAGTCATATAACCAGAATTTAATAGGTTATGTATTGAAACATTAAAGAAGATACTTTCATATGTTGGGATCGAGATAGTGCTGAAGTGGAAATATATAATGCACCTCCCAAATGGAAGACGCGCTGTATTGCAAGCACTTCTAGTGTCCATGTAGATACTTACTTTTTATATTTTTATATGTTGGAGCCTTGGTGAGAGGTTAACACCTTATTTGCAATTTCAGTTTCAGCATTAAATGTGTGTATGTGTAGGGTCCGCATAAGAGAGAATCAGGCTTGAGCTTAGCTAAAAATTTGTATGCTCTCGTGCTGGTGGTAACTGCTATGATAAATCAGGTAGTTCCAGTGAAAGAGCTGTGTAACTATAACAATGTAATCATGTGGGCTGGGATAGGCCTTCCTCCATACTGATTTCATCCAGCTGCATTGTCGTATGATTGTACCCCAAAAAATAATGTCACTGTGGCTTTTCATTTTGTTAGGACTTCGGAATAGGTAGGTGTTTGGTGCTTGGCCAAAAGGTATAAAATCTTTCTCTTTTGGACCCTTGCTAGGACTAAGAGTGAAATATGGTGTTTTGGTCCTTAAAGTGCAGACTATGCTTTACATTTTTACCTTCTCTGTTTCCTGCTTCATATACAAGGGATTACACAAACTTAATTGATCCCTTATCAACATAAGGCCTCTACTTATAATGAACAAGTTCATTAGAACTTTGTCATATTGTTGCAATACAATTATTTCTAATATAGCCCCTTTGTAAATCCTCTCATTTATTTTCCTTTGAATTCAATAACCAGCAATCATGGACCGAAAAATGAATGGGGAGGACATTTCAACAAATGATATAGTTCAGGTCAGTAACTTCCTACCAAAGAGTCCAAATATAATGTGTTATATGTTGTTCTCCTCTATCTTTAAATATTGAAAGCTTACTTATGTAAGAAATTATTTGCGATTTAGCTTGGATTTGCTAGAATTTTCCATTTGTGGCCCTCCTTGATGGTGATATTTTGTTTTAGGTATATAGTTGTCATTAAGAATGAATTTACTATATTATGATACTGAGCTTTAGCTTGTAAGATGATATTGTTAAAGTATACCTCAGAAATATTTAAAGATGGTTGAAACTATGATTGTGTTCACCTGTTGAACTTGGCTATCACTCAATTTTAGGAATTTGCCCAAGTAAAAAATGCACATGATTACTTGGAGCATAGAATGATAGTCTCTTGGCTTTTGATTAGAAAAATATCTATAGAGCTTGCAAAATTAATGAAACAAGAAAAGTACCAGTATGCTTGTTATTCACTTCAATGATGGCGTATCATTCTAAATGTTGCTGAATGTATGTAATATATTATGGAGCAACAATCGTGCATGTACACTGAAGTGATCTTTCCACTTGTTATCTGCAACAGCTACGTCACCTATGCAAGACATATGGAGTCAGGGCCTTCATTAGCACTGAAAATGCACGTGATTCACTTTATCGAGTGTCAATAAATTTTGTTTTGGACTATTGTGCAAGGTACATAAGACACAACTTTCACCACTATCTCATAAGTTGTTCTGTTCTTTTTATTTTTGAGATCAAGATTATCCATCTGAAAGATCATTTTCTTCACATATTACTAACTTAATTTTATTTCCTGTAGCATACCAGATTTATCCTCCTCAATTGAGATTAATGGTGAGGGTGTGCGGGAGTTCATAGCCGGATTTTCTGATAACCTTGGGCTTGATAGTTATCATGCTGCAAGAATGGTATCTGCAGCTGTCGCTGCACGCACACGGTCAAAAATCCTACAGGCTTGGGTGTGTTATCTGGTCTTTGTAGTTTCACTAATGTATTTACTGATAGTTCACATATACATAAGACTCAGACTTTCAATAAATCGAAACAGTACTATCTTAGATAATTACTTACTTCCCATTTTTACACTACTTGTGACCACACTATCACACCGTTAGTTGTTAGAGAGAACTATAAATTGATATATCAATAGTTTCATGATTCCCATTCACAATACGGCAGAGTTTTGTATTGAGATTTCGAAGATGGAGATTATCTGATTAGATGTGAGGGTTGCACTATTTGGCATGGTTAGTCACCATGGCATCTAAAATATATTGCAATTACATTAGTTAGTTCTTCATCCAACATTATATTATGCTTCTTAGCATCTAATAAAGCTTGGTCAAGAAATTCCATTTCAAATTATCCAACTAGAGTATCACGTGAAAACTTTGATAAGAAATCTTTAAAAGCATATCTTATACATATATCATACTGTCTCATTGACATCTTCTGATGTCATATTCTGAGTATAGTTGATTTCATCTTACTATGTTCGCAGCGGTACCCTTGTGATGTGTTGTGGTGTAATATTAAATATGAGAGCATATGTTAAAAAGTATAGAAAATTTCATTTACTTCAAATCTTGGAAGAATTCTGTGAGGACAACTTGCCTTGATATCTTTTGGGAGAAGAAATTTGAACAGACTGCTGCACATAAGAAATTGTATTGGAAAATATGAACATTCAGTTGGGTTAAAAAGATGGGGGAAAGCCATTCAAAGACTGCCTCTGTTTTTCTCCAACTATACTTGTATTGAAAACTAACAATCAGCTTTGGTATGTTTCCAACTATTGAGGTTCGATTATCAATTAGTACTCTATTTCAGGCACTAGAAGTCCAAAATAAACATTCTGAAGCACTAGCCGAGCTATTCAAAGTATGTCTTATTCACCGGATCTTCCCCCCTGAGGAGAACTCGGTACGTATATCTGTCACCTATATTAAGTGAAAACTCTTTTCATTTGCGTGCTTCTCAGCCCAAGATTTTAGATCTAGCTATTATTAAGTGCCTGCTTTTGTTATTCACAATTTCACATAATGCTTTTTACATTGTCTTGAGGGTCTAGTAGTTCAATACGAAGGAAGAACTTCTGTTGTGTGTCTTCAGTAACGTGTAATTTGATTGTATGTTCTGCTAATCCACCTTCACAGTGTACTGCTTGCTCGTTCTTTTTTCCAATCTGCAAATACACTTCTCTAAGACTACAAGTGGTCATCTGTAGTTAGTAGTTACCACTTCAAAGTAGGTCGAGTGGATATATATCAAATTTGTAAAACACTCTTCCCCATTAAGGTGCCTTAAGAACTGCAATTTTGTTGGTAGAGAATGTCAAGAGCTGATAGTGATGATATTTGTTCTATCTATTGTGGCAGCCTGAGATGGAAATGGTAGCTCGAAGCCTTGACAAGTCCTTAAACGTGGACCAAAGAGAACATTTATTGAACTCCTTTATTACTGTTTGTGGTGAAGATATTAATCAAGGTGTCGTGGAAGCACTGGGCTTGGTATGTCATTCTAGATTTGATTTTCATAACCTTTACATGATTTTGTGCTCTATTTGTGTATGGCATATTTGTAGAACTTTTCAGCTGAAGTGAAAACAGTTGAACTTCAGTTATAAAACTTGTAAACATACTGCTGTCTTACATTCATTAATTTTGCCAAATTGCTCCTAAAGCTAATTGCTTCTAGAGCTTTGCTCTCAATTCTCATCATATATGCTGCATTTTTAGTTAAGAGTTGTGAATGAAAGTATTCACTGTTATGGGGAACTTTTCAACTGCATACAAGATGCAAGTTCGTCTATATATCTTACTTTCACCATGAATTTTCTCACCATTATTACTATTTAATATCTATGAACTTTGAATATTCTTTAGGCGGTAACAGTTTGTTAAACCTGACCAATGCTTGTTGGTACGCTCGTGCAGGTAGGTCCAAAAGATGAACAGGAAAACCAGTATGTTTTATAATCCATACAGAGTTCTTAACTGGACTGGCACAATGTAAGATCATTCTCGATATAGGCTAAAATCCATCTTCACTTAAAAGTTTCTCTTCCTAGTGCACATTGGCTTCACTGTTTTATTTATATTGTACTTCCTATTGTTGGTGAAGGGTAATGAAGCTAAGCACGAAAAGTATAGATAGGTTCAGAGTTTCATTTGATAGATTGGGGAAGTGACATATCCCTTTTCTGTTTCAAGTCACGATAAAGATTCCAAAGTTAATTCAAGCTAAGTTGTGAAGACTTCTCTTTTGTGCATATTTAGATCTAATTGATCAGAAGACTATCTGTAAATCTAATAAGTACGGGAAACACGTGGCTAAAATGCATATGGATACCAGAATTCGGAGGTCTTGTAGCTACTTGACTCAGTTCATGTTTGAAGGTCTAGAAGCATATAATTTATGCTCTTGTTTAGCTCCTCATAAGAAACTTTGCTTCTGGCTTTATGTTTAAATATTATTTTGTTGGCAGATCAAGGCTGTACTGTAGCTATTTCTCAATTATATCGGGACCACCACTAAGGAGGTTGGAGTGTTAACACCGTTCTCAGGTATGATACTTGAATCATGCATAGTTCGTTTATGTTTGCAGTAACTGCTGGAGCCTGGAATTTTGATAAAGCTCCTTCTTGCAGAATAGTTTCGAGCAAATTAGAAACACCAATTCTTCATAATGTACTCATATGGAAATCGAATTTGTAGATACTTTTGCCTCTTCAAATAAGAAATGTATTCTAGTAGATATTTAACAGGCTGATTTACTAACCATAATCTACTTCTTGCGAATATGCTAGCCTGTTTCTAATAAGACATGATGTGGCAGTGACACGTGGCTGCCGTTTATTATGTGAATAAATATAATAAATCTTGATTGTATTGTTGAAAATGAAATGCATTAGTTATGTGAAATGTTTGTGTTTCTTTGAGTAAGGAAAACAATAATGGGGAGGCAGGATAGACTAGATCTGAATTTTTTTATTGTCTCGTATGTGATTTTCTCATATATATATATATATATATATGGTTGATGTTGGGAGAGTGAAAATTCTTTTGACATCTACAAGTAAATTTTGTGTCAGTGTAGGTAATGATTTGGATTTGCTACCTGTTGTAGCATGCGTCACACGCATAATCTAACGACTTTTTTAGTGTTTCTGAAATAGTTTGAGCAAAGTAATGTTTTATGATTTTCTCCGGAGATAACGATTGCATTTAACTAAAGCAATGTAAAAAGGAGAATCATATTTAAATATGTATTTATTGTGTAGGAATTACGTAATCCAGTTAGTAAAATACATCTTTGTCACGTGAGATGCGACATTGTGGAATTTTGTGTGGCAGGAATGCTCCATAAAAGAAATTCAGCTCCCACGTGTTTAGAATGTGACCAATAATAAGAAGTGTTGTTATAGTAAGATGCACAAAACACCGACAAAAGTAGAAAGAACAATTAGCCATTAGATTTTATTCCAAAACCTGTCGTATATGTGCGGCAGGACGCAATAAACTTGCATTAAAAAGGATATCTTTTGAAAGTCATTTCACCATTTTGAGCCACTTTTGATATCGAAGCAAAAATAATCCTACTGTAGAGAAACAAAATTTGGTAGCTAAAATAATGATAACATAATACATGGAATATAAGGTGTCCCTGAAATTTATATGTTGGCACATCAACATCAAATTTTGATCTAAAATTGGTGAGGGGTCCCCTCCGCTTCACCTCTTTCTACGTCATCTCCGCCCTTCATTTTACGCTTCTCACCAGAAATCACATCACCTTATTCTACTTCTTTCATATTTTCCAATACGCCTCTCAAATTGAGATACTCGTATTAATTTTATTAAAGGCTGAATTTACTTATAAATTGAAATGATAATTCAGAAAATCATCAATATAGAAAAGCTGCGTAACTATGAAGCAAGCCTTGAAAGAAAAGTTTCATCAATTTAAAACCTAAAGTGATTTGAAACACGAAACACATTAATAGTGTATAAACTTAGTTTTGAGCTTAAAAGGGAGAACATAATTAGTAAAATAAGTCAAGATTTAAATCCAAACACCAACAGATACATGGAGTACAACAAAAGATTTTGTATATTGTACGAAAAATAAGCACAGTCAAGTTCATTGATAAAGTGGAGATTGCTTGCTTAATTTATCTCTCATGCATTCAATCTATTAATAAAGTGGAGCCTCTCTACTCTTCACATCTCTCTCTCTCTCTCTCTCCCCTTAATTTCCACAACAATGGCGGCGGGCATGGGTCTGGCGATGACATTTATTCTAGCAGTCCTAACGGCGGGGGCGGCAGAGTCGTCGAAGGAGATAATCGTTAAAACGGTGAAGGGGCAGAAGGTTTGCGATCAAGGGTGGGAGTGTAAGGGAATGTCGAAATACTGCTGCAATCAGACCATCTCGGATTTTTTCCAGACCTATCAGTTTGAGGAACTCTTTGGGAAGAGGAATACGCCGGTAGCCCACGCCGTCGGCTTCTGGGACTATAAGTCCTTCATCACCTCCGCCGCACTTTACCAGCCGCACGGCTTCGGCACCACCGGCGGCTCCGAGATGCAGATGAAGGAGGTCGCGGCTTTCCTCGGCCACGTCGGCGCCAAGACTTCTTGTAAGATAGCCCCGCTATCCTAGTTAACTTATGCAATTGCTTGATGTTATAACAATGCAGGTGGTTATGGAGTGGCGACCGGCGGGCCAGAGGCGTGGGGTCTGTGCTACAACAAGGAGATGAGTCCCGACAAAGACTACTGCGACGACTACTTCAAATACGACTACCCCTGCTCCCCCGGTGCCCAGTACTACGGTCGTGGTGCCCTACCTCTCTACTGGTACATGATCAAAACAATTTATATATATTCTTTTCTTCTATTATCTTAATTAGCTCCCTTGGTCTTCATTTTTCTAGGAACTACAACTATGGTGCGGCCGGTGAAGCCCTAAAGCAAGACTTGCTCAACCATCCCGAATACATTGAGCAGAACGCAACCCTGGCCTTCCAAGCCGCAATCTGGAGGTGGATGACCCCGCCCAAGAAGGGCATACCCTCGGCTCATGATGCCTTTGTGGGGGCGTGGAAGCCCACCAAGAACGACACCATGGCCAAACGTGTCCCTGGATTTGGAACCACGATGAATGTTTTGTATGGGGATAGTGTTTGTGGGCAGGGCGATGTTGATCAGATGAACACCATCATTTCTCACTACCAACATTATCTCGACCTAATGGGCGTTGGCCGGGAGAAGGCTGGGCCCCACGATGTGCTCA
Source organism: Salvia sclarea (assembly GCA_036873715.1). Classification (NCBI taxonomy): domain Eukaryota; kingdom Viridiplantae; phylum Streptophyta; class Magnoliopsida; order Lamiales; family Lamiaceae; genus Salvia; species Salvia sclarea. The sequence goes on from JAYJMF010000066.1 coordinate 526,795, forward strand.
CATGTGCGGAGCACAACCCCTTCACCACAGCCTCTAAATCGTCGTCTTCTTGAAGGGTGTATATATATTAATTGGATGGAATAAGAGGGGATTTCTTCGCCCCCTTGTGATTGTGTGATTGTGCAGATTTTGTCAAATTGAGTTGTTTTATATCTATAATATAGTTAGCAGTGTATATGAATTTGATGAATTGTAACGTACTCTTGAATTCTATGCTCAAAGATGATTCATGTTAAGCAACATCTGATCACTTTGATCCAAGCAAGAAAATATATAGAGACATAGTGATATGTAATAAACAGATACTAATAGGCTATTTGTCATAATTGACTCAAGCAAATTGAAAACAATGATAATATGCATTAATCTCTTAACACAAACAGTAAAGGTAGCGGCAAGTAGGATTGGGTAGTTTTTAATAAGTCTCAAAGTGAAAAGCATGAAAGATGCAATCTGTAAACCAGTAATATCGACAAGAATGAATATACATCACAAGTTGCAGATTAAAAGCCTAATCTTCATCAGTGCACAGAGATTTTGAGAGGGATTCTTTTCCCCATTGCACGCGCACCACCACCACCTGCAATTACACACAAAATCACAATTAATTAATGGCACTTGCATATTTCCCCAACTAAAAAAATATGCTAAATTATACTACTCCATTAGCTAGTAATTGACTGTGTTAACACGTTGTCGTGTCTCAGATTAGCCATTTCACTAAATACACAGAAAATTTCAAGAAAGTGGAAGCGATCACTCAATAAACAGAAAATAGCAAAACAAGAAAGAATCATAAAAGAAGGCACATTTAATGATTTGTACCGAAATCATGAGGATCGATATAGGTAGGCAGCATGCATGAGAAACGTGTAAATTATTTAAGTTAGAGAATTTGAAAAATGAAAGATACCGTAATTGGCAAAGAAGACTGGATTTGGGCGAGCAAGAAGGGCGTCGTACTCGGCGGCGAATGGGGCGGGGAGGGCGGCGTAGACCTGGGACCACTTGCTGCGGCTCCTCTGATCGACATTGAGAGCGAGCATCTCCGCCCTCGAATAGGCGAGGCGGATCTTCTTGATTTTGCGATTGCCGCGGCGCCTCTTGGGATTCTTGGAGAAGACGATGAGCGCAGTGTCGTCGACCACCTCGATGTTCAGGAATCGCATCTCTTGCTTCATTTCTGGGAAGGGGAAGCGGATGTCGCCGGCGAATTCGCTCACGCCGCACTGTTTTCCGTTCGCCATCACACACAGAGAAGAGGGATTTAACAAAAGAGAGAAGTCAACTCATTTAACAGTAGCGACTCTCATCACTTATTTATATACCACAAATTCTTGGCCTTGGCCACAGACTTTTTTAACTTTTTTATATATATTTGAGTTTCTTAATTTCTGTTAGTACTTCAATTATTGTATTTTCGATAAACAAAGAAAATAAACAAAATTATGGGCGCTGTTTGATTATAATCTTGTAAATTACATTTATCAATTAACTTATTCGGAATCATACACAATTTCAGCTAGTCATTCTAGTCTTAACGAATTCAACATGTAAAAAGACGAAATATATGAACTGCCTAATATATCCTTGTTATATATTTAATTGTAAGGATAATTATATAAATTATAAATTATCAATTCATATAAAAATTTCAATTACCTATTAACTATTAGAATTCTATTTGATTACATACTCTTCTAAAAATTCCATTATTCATATTGATCGAGATGCATGTATTTACAAAAACAACTAACACCATGTAATTTAAATACACAACATGTACATCTATCAAAATTCATGTATTTCAATTTTAAATTTTAAATTCTTGTTTA
>JAYJMF010000066.1:536239-581633 GCA_036873715.1 Salvia sclarea
TGTGATAAAGGCCCATATGAATTATTATGAAATATAGGTATAGTCGTATAGATAATTCCTCCAATATTTGTTTATTTGAAATAAAATATTTTCTTCGTGTTTCGATTTTAAAAATAATAATATAAAAAATTGAGGGGAGAGGTACTATTTCACGAATCGAGTCACATGTATCTAACATATTCATGCCTAACGATTTCCACAAAGCGGTGATGAAACGTAGGGGTGGTAAACGGTTTCTGATTCCACAGGAAATCAGATCCGAAACCGGTTAAACCGGTACTCATCCCGGTGCCAGCATTATTTCCATGGGGATTTTTATCAGTCCTGACGAAACGTATAACTTGTACAAATTTTTTCATTTTTCAAGTCGATACGATCCATTCGTTCGTATAACTATTTACTCGACCGTGGATATTTCTGTAACACCTCTATTAGAGGACAAATTTCGGTCTTTTTTCTATAGATTCAGACCCGATCCAGATTCTTATGATTTGCAGATCTAGACATGGATTCATAATTTTTATCTTACAAAATATATTTTAAAATAAAATAAAGTTTATTCAGGTGCAATTAATTATATAATTATCATTAATCAATAAAGTTTATTCAGGTGCAACCCAACTCCATAACTTATGAGGGGAGATAGTGGTGTGTTGCAAATTTTTAAGATTATAGCATGCATGTAATCCGTCATATTTTGACGGGTCTCATTTTATGTTATAATTATGGTTATCGTAAACGAACAATTTATATCAAGGAGATATGTTTGATATTAAAAAATATTTGTTTATAGTATGTGAGTTTTGACGGACAGTCAATTTATTGTTCGATTTATGAGAAGAAATTAAATATAAAAAACTTCATATTTGGTGAGTTCAATCGTCCTAAATTAGGCAATTATTATTATTACTATTATTATTATTTCTACTTTTTTGTTATGGGTGCTATCACACAAGACCATCCTGTTGAAATATTCTCCTCACATTTAAATGATTTATATTTAATTTCTCCATTTTGTTTTAATTTTGATTTTTTCCATTTAAATTAATAACTCATCAAACTGTGTTTTATTCTGAAAAGCAAAAATGATTAAATTAATAAACTACTTCCATAAATTAATCACACTAAAATCAAATAAAAATGACGCAACGATGTCGTGCAACGGATAGTTGATTTTTTCGCAGCGCCATTTTTTAATTTGAATTATTTCAAATAGAAAAAAATACGACAGAAATGAATCATACCACAAATTTTCAAATTCTGCATTTCTCTCTCTTTCCCCTTCTCCCTATCTCTCTTCTCTCTCAACATAGTGTAATCGTGCTCCCATTCCGCCTTAGCTCCATCGATAATTCAATAATTTTCGCGGAGAAGTTTTTCCAGGTGAGCGGATTCTTCAGTTCTGTTGTCTAAATCGATGTTTTTCCTTGAAATTTCGCGTTTATCGTTTCGTTAATCAATTAAACTGAGCCAGAGATAGTGACGAAGCGCCGTTCTAATAATGTTGCTAATGTATACATTTAATTATATTTTGAATTTTGAATTCGTATTCTGCTCAATCAAATTATATGATCTATGGAGTAATATGTAAATTGAATTTCGAATCTGTAGGTCTAGAGGCCATGGGCGTTGAAAATTATCATGTTATCGAGCTTGTCGGCGAGGGATCATTTGGAAAAGTGTACAAAGGGCGGCGGAAGTTCAGTGGCCAGGTGCGGCTGTTCGTTGCTTTCTGTTGGTGGATGCTTAATCGCTTTGGAAGTTTAGTGCTAATACTGTTTGCTTTTGAGATTTGCAGACGGTTGCTATGAAGTTTATCCCTAAACATGGCAAAAGTGAGAAGGATGTTTTGAATTTGAGACAGGAAATTGAGGTATACGTTTGACTCATTCATTTAAAGATATGCAATAAATCGGAGCTTCAGATAATTGTATGATCTGCTGTTGATGCATCTGGACATTAAAATGGCTAGCACAGAGTCATGGAAATAAGTTACATGCAGTTCTTGTATAGTTTTAGCTATATAGCAAGAAATAGGAGTTTCTTAATATTATTATTCCTCAGTAGATAAAGAATACACATGCCTTCTGCCTTTTGTATCCTGTAACAGCACTCTTTTACATATGTTTCTTCCTGCTTAGGTCTTTACACTCTGCAGTTGTTGGGTGCTGTCAAAATTATGCTCCAATGCTAACTTTTATCTCGGTGACATTGCAGATTCTAAGAAAATTGCAGCATGAAAATATCATAGCAATGTTGGACTCCTTTGAGAGCCCACAAGAGTTCTGTGTTGTTACAGAATTTGCACAAGTAATTATTACTCCTTTCTTTGGCTATCTCCAATACCATAGTTTTTTTTTCTTGTACAGCTTATGGTTGATCATTGGACAATAGTTGATCATCTGCCCGATGTGAGAAAATGAAAGCATGAATAAATTGAGGCTTATCTTATTGCAGGGTGAGCTTTTTGAAATTCTGGAGGATGACAAGTGTCTTCCTGAAGAACAAGTTCAAGCAATTGCAAAACAGCTGGTAATTGATTTTTCAGACCTTTAATTTGTCTGGATCTCATGGAAGTTGTTAATAATGTTTGTACTCAGCATGGAATATGATAATGTTTTGCTATTTATTTTTCAGGTAAGAGCATTGCATTATCTCCACTCAAACCGAATTATTCATCGTGACATGAAACCACAAAACATCCTCATTGGTGCCGGCTCTATAGTGAAGGTTTGTTTTCTTGATAGCTTTTCCTTTTTCTCATTTTCCACATCTGTCAGCATTAGGCATGTTGCTTCCAAAAATATTTTGTAAACGAAAAACTTTGTATTTACTTCAAGTGTAGGCATATTATGACACGTTACTCACTCATAAAGAGAAGTAGCTTGACTCCGTAGTTTCGTTTTCTTATGCTTCTCATTTTCAATGTAAAATAGCTTTGCGATTTTGGTTTTGCACGTGCGATGTCTGCAAACACTGTTGTTCTGCGGTCCATCAAAGGTAAGAGTACTTTACATGAACCTGTTTTTTTTCCATTTACTAATGTACTTTGCGGCCCATTGGTGAATGTCTTTTGACTTTTTTGCTCTTGAATTCATTTAAGGAACACCCCTATACATGGCACCAGAATTAGTACGAGAGCAGCCATACAACCACACTGCAGATCTGTGGTCCCTTGGTGTTATTCTGTAAGTAATATACATCCTTTGCTTTGTCTACCAGTATATCAGTATATGTCTAAAATTTATACTCCCTAAAAGTGTATAAAAAATCTAGAGTAGTTTCTTACAATGCTGATGAGCATGGTTCCAAAATTTATTACCTTCCAAGTTTAATTGCATAAAATTTACTTTGCAGTAATTAAGTGGTCAGATTCCTATGTCATATTCCTGTGTATCCAGATGGAACTAATTTAAGAAAACACTGGCTGCAGTAATAAAGTTGGATTTAATGCAGATGACCGACTCTTAACTTGTCGACAGTCCTTTAGCACTAGTTTGTCAGTGTAGTGAGAGTGTTCATGTTTCTTCCAGCTAGGAGTCGGGATTTATATATCATATATATGCCAAAATCAGATGATTTTTCTTCTTATTTATGCTAAACAATGGAAGAAGATATTTATGGGTTATGCCTCACAGCCTCAGGGGTTGCCTGTCCGACATCCATATCTAAATGATCCTCTCATGTTTCTCAGCTAGTTTTTACTCCTTTTTTCCCCCTAATGTTCTTTAATAAACCTTTCAGGTATGAACTATTTGTTGGCCAACCTCCATTCTATACAAATTCAGTTTATGCACTTATACGACACATCATTAAGGTACTGTGGTCTTCTTTACCGGTCAATTTGCTTATCGGCACAAGAGATGATTAATATGTACGTACTACTTATTGTAGGATCCAGTTAAGTATCCAGAGAATATGAGCATAAACTTCAAAAGTTTCTTACAGGGGTTACTTAATAAGGTGAAGTTTGCAATTGTAAATATATGTCCATTAACCTTATGTTTTCCCTCCATATCTTATCATGTTCTTGATTTCATGGAATAGGTTCCTCAGCAAAGACTGACATGGCCTGCTCTTCTCGAACATCCATTTGTTAAAGATGCTTCTGTAGAAATGGAAGTGAGTATTGACAGTTTCTTTGAGAAATTTACCTTTTGCAGTATTGGGCTCAACCTTTTGATAATATGTTAATAGAAATGTTTGTTTGATCAACAAAAATTAGGAGTTGTGTGCTATGACAACAGCATCTCCAAGAGGTTTTGCTGGAGCTGTGAGGCAAGAAAAAAGTGCTCAAAGGCCTAGTGGATTTACTGGTGCAAGTCCAGAGAGTAGGTCCCATTTTCTTCAGCTATGAAGAGAATGCTGCAAATTAGATGTCTATCATAATCGTTCTTCAAATGGTATTCAGTGGATTTGACTTTGATATGTGATTGTAGGTAGGAGCTGTTCTCCATGCGCTCCAGTGGATCCTCATACCAATAGTGCTATCTCTACTATAGACAATGCGAAGCAAAGGGAGGAGTTTCCAGGGTTTCCGGGTCAGAGTGGTGCTGTACAGTCAGGTAAGTTCAATTAAACTCTTCCCCCCGTTGAATTTTCTTTACCATTCCCCACAGTGATATGTGGTGTCTTTAATACTTTTTGGTAAAATATGATCAACTTAATTAATTGATGGAATTGTATTTCTGGATGACCTCTTCTATGTTCAGGTTGCCAAGTGCTGGACCGGTTAGAGAATAATTCTCGAACAGTTAAGGGTGCAAAAATGATTGGTCAAGATAATGAAGCATTGTCTGCCATTCTGCTACCATTCAAAAAACTATCTGATGGACTGCAGACCTCCTGCAGGTGAACTGATTAGTTTCTAATTGTATTTACAGTGTTCCTTAACTATCCCTTATTGTGTTTGTGGAAGTAATCCTTGTCATGTGATACACAGGTGTACATTTTTTGATGTATGTGGCAAGCAAAATTTGTTGCCTTATGTTTTACTTCATATTTCCTTTTCAGGGATCAAGATGTTGTGACTTTGAACCAGTCCTTGAGAATTCTTGCAAACTTAATTGGTGCGGGAGCTGTCAGTTCAAGGGGGATTCTGGATGAAATGATTAATGGACTTCTTGGATTCAATACCGCTCTGATCCGACTGAAAATATCTGATGGGAATGACTTGTTGGCAAAGGTATATCGTTATTGTCTTATACTAATAATGAATGTTATGAGCATGCACTTTTGTGTGCGTATCCGTTTTATCTTTTAATTGTATTCTTTCGTTTTCTATCTAAGAAGTTTGGAATTTAACCATAGTTGGAGGCATTTTTTAGCTTACTCTTACTTGAGGGATAGAATATTTACTTGCCACTACTCAGGAGTTCAATTTATATTTTATTAGCTCGGGTTACTATATCCTTGGACAAGTTCAGTTGTTTTTTTACCCATGATTGTCCTTAAGCATGTTGCTTAAATGTTTTTTGCTTTTCTTTGCAGAGCTTCTCAGTTATTAAAAGATTGCTAGATAATTGTGGAGGTAGTTTTGGTGATCCTTATTTCAGTCATTGGGTTTCCATTGTCGGATTATATGCAAAGGTTAGCTTCTTGGTCTTTAATTGCTATTTTGCAGAGAATTTGAAGTATTTTCTTTAAGATCTCATATCGTAAAAACTTTAGGTTGCAGGTTGTGGTGAAGAAATTTCTGGAAGAGTTCTTTATGAGTGCACATCATGTGTTGCAGTCATGTTATCTCAAATAGCACAATCTCTGAGAGCATCAGCAGTCGCTTCAAACCTTGATGCAACTTCAAGTCCACTGCCAGTAAATAAAACTATTCAACAAATTTTAGACCATGCAAAGTCTTCAGGTGTACTAAATTCTTTGTGCTTGAGCTTGGAGTCCTCTGGCCTAAGTCTCATCTCAGGATCTACAAATTTGTTGCGAGTAGCCTGTGAATCCTGCAGGGGCATTTGGTCACTCATTGAAGCGCTTGAACTTCTTTTTCAGAAAGGATGTGTATTATTTCCATTGAACTCTTTGAGGAGCCATTCTCTACTTCGCCTTGATATTAAGGACTCTGATGAGGCACCATCACATGGAAGAGATTTAGGAGAAGCCATTGATTGTATTGCTAGAGCATTTCTTAAGTCAAAAGCCGTACAAGTTGCTGTATACTTTTGTCTTCACCAACGTAATGAGATAGGTCTCTGTGCTGGGGTGCAGGTAGCCATTTTACTTGTGCATCCTTCTTGAATGATATATTTCTTAGAAGTAGGTGGTTCATGTCATAGTTCTCTGGTTTCTGATTTTGATCCAAATTTTCTTGTTGTTACTCTTTCATGTGAATAATCAGGCATTTTCCTCTTATCTATGATGATAAACGATTGCCCTCTTTTGCAGCTTATTTTGAGATGCTGCATGCACAATGATTTTATCACGAACATCCTCTGTGGATTACCAAGCAAACTGCCTGCGACTACAGTTGTGAGTGGTGGTGGAGATGGTACAATTGTTTCGGAGATCTTCTCCATACTATCTCTGTGTACTGCTTCAAATAAAGAGACTAATGACGCAGATGCAGATAATTCAAGACTCAAGGTCATGGATAAAAATGCTTTGGTTATGAACTCATGTCTTGTCCTTGCGGCAATTGCTCAGTGCTTGAAATCATCTGGAAGAAATTCTGCATTGTTCATGCTGACTACATCTTCAAAAAAGCAGTTTACTCGTCTCTCTATCCTTTCAAACCATATTTCTTCGGACGAAAGGATGCAGTCGTCGTTGCAGCCTTCTTGTTCAGCTGCCATGCTTGCTCTTGCATCCATTCTCTCTCTTGAGAAGGGGACATTGGTTGAAAATTCAATTTCTGAAATGGCTCTTCCATTAATTCCACGAACAGCAACTCTGTGTGACCATCTGAAAGGCTCAGCAACTGATGAAAATGTCACAAACCTTACTGTACCGAGAGGAATGCTTCCTTGCAGATATGGTATCCGGGATGGCTCTATTGGGTTGTTGGAGTCTAGACTGAACTGGGGAGGACCTCTGGCTGTGCAACAATTATGTGCAAGTGGTGCTCCGCAGCTTCTCATTGATTTATTGGCTAACCATGTTTCAAATGGTTCTCAAAGACCTGGCTGTACAAAAGATCAAATCGGATTATCACCTTCAGGAGTTGTATGGACTGTTTCTTCAATATGTCAATGCCTTTCTGGTGGAGTTTCGACATTTCGTCAGATTCTACTGAGGACTGAACACATCAAGTGCATTACTGATCTAATATCGGACGCTCATCTTAAGCTTGTTATGTCCTGGACTGGGCCTGGGGGAGGGACGTATGGTGTGAGAGAGACAGTAAATGCAGTAATTGACTTCTTAGCATTCCCTTTTGTAGCTGTACAAAGTGCACCTGGTCTGCCTTCTGCTAATGCTTCAGTAAATAGTGGATTTGTTCTGAATATGGGCTCTCCTGGAGGGAGGGTTTGTGTTGAAGACAGAGACATGATGAGAACAATACAGGGTGGCATGAAAAAGTATATTCAAATCCTGGAGGAGGTCAGTTTCTGATGTCTTCTTGTTCTTCAATTGTTAGAAGAGGCTATATTAAAGGATTTGCATTAGAAGATTGTTGTCCATACTTCGTATCATGTCTTTTGTGCATTTATAGGTTGAAGTCCCAACAATCATCCTCCGATGCTTGGACCATATGGAACTAAAAGATATAGCAAGGCCAGTTGCATTTATTGCCAAACTATGTATTCAACAACCACTTGCTGTTCAACTTATAAGCAAAGGCTTGCTGGAGCCAACCAGAACAAAAAGGCTGCTTAATAGCCCCTGCCCTAGGGAAGTCACCATGGACTTTCTTATGATCGTTTCAGACTTAGCTCGAATGGACAAGGTATTGCTATGAAAAACTTCTGCTTTGCATGGTGGTTGTTCATCTATCCTACTGTTATTTGTGGTTTGACACTGAATGGTTTACACTTTGTTACACTTGTTCTTATATATCAATTTAATAGCTAAAGTCAATGAATACTTTCACTCCATTATACTTTCATTTCCTGCCTTTATTTCCTCGGTCTGTAACAGATATTAGAAGAGACAGAAAAAAGAGTATACATTATTCACTGACTTACAACTGAGAATTTTGCTTTAGTTTACGAGGAATATTATATTGAGAGAACTAAAGGATTTCAGAATGGTCTGAATATATGATAAACTATGCACTTGGTCTGTTATGAGCTTTGTACTTGCAGGATACTAAAAACTCATTCGTTTACATGATTTCTTGCTATTTTGTGTGTTTTCTGTCTATCTTCATCTTGACTTATTCATATTATGATCTCAAAGTTTAGACAGGGGTAAAGAAGCTCTTTGCTTCCTTAGGTACCGATAGTAATCTAGTGTGGATCCTTGTTGTCTTTAATTGTTAAAACAGGACAACAGAACCTTTTCTTTTTGTTTCAATGCTTAAACCCGAGCTTGGCAGGGATAATCTTCTAACTCTGAAGCACCCTTACCATATTGTGAGAGCATAAAGCTTCACCTTAATGGTTGCCTATTAACCTGTTTTTGGCTTAACATGCATAATTTTCAGTGATATTGTAATGTGCTTTGTCATTGGATTGCTTGAAGCAGATGTGCTAAATATCTACATATTTTCCTGCAGAAATTTTATGAATATATCGATGCAGCGGACATCTTGGACGACCTAAGGCGCTTTCTCACCCATGAAGACTCTAACTTGCGTGCCAAGACCTGCAGTGCTATTGGAAACATGTGCCGCCACAGCTCCTATTTCTACAATTTACTGGTATGCATGGTGCTGAGATCCTTACCCTTTTGTCTCCCAACTCATTGCAGTGTTTTGGATTCCTAACGACAAGATTACTCCCACTTATTGCCCTCACGACTTACACAAAATTTTGTTTTATTCCCAAAGGCGAAACATCATATCATTAGTCTCCTTATTGATCGATGTGCTGATCCCGACAAACGGACAAGAAAATTTGCCTGTTTTGCCGTAAGTATTTCCTATACTAATAGCACATCCTTTAGTCCTCAACTCCTCATTCTGTAAATCTGAATGTAAATCTGTTGTGCAGGTTGGGAATGCAGCCTATCACAACGACTCGTTATATGATGAACTCAGACGAGCCATCCCTCAGCTGACAAATTTGCTGCTTGCCGGAGAGGAAGACAAGACTAAAGCAAATGCTGCCGGCGCTCTCAGCAATCTAGTTCGCAACTCCAACCGGCTCTGTGAGGACATAGTCTCCAAGGGAGCCGTGCAGGTTTTGAAACACACCACTAGATTCTTGAATAATATCAATGATTTTGGGAAAAAATATATCACCAACTTAGACTGAAAGTAAACTACCATCCATCAATAATATCATGATAGTAGTCTTCTTTCTTTATTCTTTATTCAGGCATTGCTGAGGGTGGTGGCAGATTGTTCAACGGCCGCGTTGAACCCAAGACGAGACGCCATGAACGAGTCTCCTCTAAAGATAGCTCTGTTTTCGCTCGTGAAGATGAGCGCCTATCCGCTGTGTCGGCAGTTCATCCGATCATCGGAGCTCTTCCCGTTTATAGGGCAGCTCCGGCAATCACCGGAATCCAACATAGCAAACTATGCATCCTTCATCACTAGTAAAGCTGAATCATGATGATACTCACTCGTGCTTGGGATGCAGTTCTTGCTATTTCTATATAATACACATTTTTCCTTTTTTGTAAATAATTATTTCACAGCACACGGTAGAGTCCCATGCTACCTCTTTTGACAATAAAAGTAATATAGCATTGGAATTACTCTATAATGACTATTATTCGTTTAGGAGACTTATAAATCATGTGTATATATTAGGGCCGTCAAGTATCCCTGGCCCGTACTAAAGAACGTTTCGATTGGATTATGTACTCGTTGGCCCGACCCGACCCGACCTGACACGAAAAAAATGAATTGGCTTGGCTGGCTTGAACATATGTAAATTTGTAATGACTTAAATGAAAACAGGTTAATTGGTCCAAACATTTTGATACCCCTAATTGTTTGTAGATAAAAAAGCAACTTGTAACAATAGAGAAGAGATAAAAGAGATGGGAATTTGTGATTTCAATTCCAAATGAAGAGATAAAGGAGCAATAGAATTCTATTTTATATAGAGAAAAAAACTGTGGAAGATTTTGAGTTGGTGCAATATCCACTCATACTTAAGATTGTCTTACCATTAATTTCTTAATTCTTTGTTCCTTTAGGGGAACTACTTGATGAAGATAAACTGAAATGGGTAAATACAGTCTAACACATTCAAATTTCCAAAGAATAATTCAAAAATTTCACATAATGGAGGAGGCAGAAATTTGAAGATACAAAATAGATGGAGAAGGAATCAATTCCATTGTAATTATTGAGCTTCACATGTAGTTCCAATCACCAGGAATCAGGCAGAAAACCAGCATAACTTGCTAATGCAAGAGACACAATTCGACAAGAATCCATGACAAAATGTTTAACAAAGTGGAGATTTCAGGATCTCGACTCGGAGAATAAATTTCCCTTTTCTTTTTTTTTCCCCTCTAAAATGAGGATACTCAAACATTAGAAGGAAGGCTAGTCTAGGTAGTGAGGAAGGAAAAGAACAAAACAAGAGCCGGAGCCGGAGCCGGAGCCGGAGCCGGAGCCGGAGCCGGAGCCGGAGCCATTTGCTTCTATTTCGCCTGAGGGTGAGATGCTATGAAGTCAACAGCAAGATTGATAGAGTTGATTTTGTCAGCCTCGTTGTCTGGAATCTCAAAACGGAACTCTTCTTCGAGCGCCATCACAATTTCCACAGCGTCTAAACTATCCAGACCAAGATCGTTCTGGAAATGAGCATTTGGAGTAACCTGTACAACATTGTTCAAATATTATGCAAGTTGGTATATTATCAAAAGGCTAAGACAATGTAAGAAACGCCATAATAAGTACTCCCTCCGTCCCATTAGTATTGGCACCTTAATTTTGGGCACGGAAATTAAGGAAGTGGTGTTTTTGTGTGTAAAATCGTGGGTTCCATAAGTTGACTAGTTTTTTCAAGACAAAATTCTTACCTTTTTTAGTATGTGCCATTACTAATGGGGCAAACTAAAAAGGAAATGGTGCCAATACTAATGGGACGGAGGGAGTAATAACTATCTCAAATTCAGCTTTTGCTGCATGTGCATTTATAAACAAAGTAGTAATGCTATATAGAATCTCTAAAGTAGACAATTCTTATAAAATTATAAACATTAGGGAATTGTATTAATTTCAACTTGTTCAACTCGAGAGGAAGATATTACATTTGCATGTTAATGAGAAACACAGCAAAGATAAAATGGATTGTCCATCTACCATTCAAGAATCTTTGACAGCAAACTACTAAACTAACTAACTTTTCAATCTAAATGCTATGAAAATCGAACAAAAGTGGAGAGTAGGGTTCCCATACTATTTTAAGAAACCTAGTGGCAACCAATGCACACCTAAACAAACTGACCTAATGAAGCATAACACCTAAACAAGGTATGACGATCTTCAAAGGACAATCAAAATGCATAACTACGCGTGCCTATAATATTATCATCATGCCAATTGCCAAAGTTCTAAAGACAAAAGAATGTCATCAAAAGAAGGTGGTCTTGGTGTAATATTTCTTTATCAGAGAATCTAACTCAAATTTTACAATTTTCACAAGCTCCCACAGCTCACAAGCCTCCCCATATTATGTAGCAGTTTAGCTGTTGAACTCTGCCATCAAACAGTAGTATAAGTGTATAACACATTTCTCCTATGACAAACCAAACATCAAACAAGTCATCTTTGCCAATGACCACTATCTATCTCAGATAAGCATTCATGACTCCCACGAAACCCCGTTTTTCATAGCATTTCAGTTGCTCCCTAATCAACACATTTCTCCAACCCCAAATCAAGTAGTATCAACTAGGCACTACAGTCACCTAAATATAACAAGTCATCATTCACCATTCACCAATGAACACTAGATGCTGAACCATTTTTCATTGTACGCAATATTGTGGGCAGTAAATTGACGCCAACACAAGCTGCACATAACCATTTCTCTTCGTACCTAATAATGTAGGGCTAAACCGACGCCGACAACAAACAATTACACCAAAAATAGCAAAAATCCCCCAAAACTAATCCCAAATTCTTCCGGAAACCACAATCCACGGATTAACAACACAAAATGACCTAAATCTCCACATTAAACAAAAATAAAATAAAATAAACACAAAATTAACAAAATAAACGATTGAAACACCTTGGAAGGATCAACTTTCTGGAAATTCTTGACGACGTTGATGACACGATCGGCGACCTCAGATTTGTCGAGGAATGAGCCCTTAGCTTCCTCGCAGAAGTGGCGCCTGATGAGCTGCGACAAGCCGCCGCCGGTTGCCGCGGAGCTTTGGAATGGAAGCACCGGCCTCACGCTCACCCTCAGATACTTCAGCAGTGCGTTTCTCGCCGCCATTTCTCTGTCTCTGTGTGAGTTTGTGTGTGTGTTGCAGAGATTGAGAGAGAGAGAGAGAAAGAGAGAGAGAAATGAGGTTTTTCTTTTTCAGTTAAGAGAGGTTTTGCCAAAAATTGATTAATTTTTCGATTTTTATTTCATTTTCTCTCATTTTTGGGCTGGGCCTTAGTTCTGATCAAAATAAGCTGGGCCCATTTTCGGCCCAATTCTGCAATTTTATTCCTTTTTATTTCCATTTTTTTGGGCTTCCTTTCTAATTCTTTGAGGGGTTAAAAAAAACAAAAGACTATATATAATATATTAATATATCCCTACTAAATTTGTAAATAAATCGAGTTTATTTATTTTGCAAATAACCCATTTATCAAAGAGTTTAGATTTGTTAACATGTAACCAAATTTATTTCATTAACATAAAACAGTATAAACAAAATTAAAAGCTAACACTCAATACAATTTGATCCAACCTCGTCACAATAAAATTTCTAATTCAATATAAATTGAGATTAAATGTCGATTTTTTCACCTTTTGTTTTTAAACAAAAAGTCGAATAATTAACTATTACACAATTCAAATCAACTATGACTTATATGTGATTATAATTTTTTAATCATAAACAATTATACAAATTCATTTATCACAAAAAAAATTTGAGCTATCTATAAGACCACATTTCTATATTTATTGATAACATGTGCATACATTTATTGAGGAGTTAAAAAAACAAAGACTATACATAATATATCCCTACTAAATTTTTAAATAAATCGAGTTTATTTATTTTGTAAATAACCCATTTATTAAAGAGTTTGGCTTGTTAATGTGTGACCAAATTTGAGTTCATTAATATATAAAATACTTGTAAACAAATTTAAAAGCTAAACACTCCATATAATTTTATCCAAATTTGGTCACATATTTAAAAGCTAAACACTCCAAATTTAAAAGCTAAACAAACTCATAACAATAAAATTTCTAATTCAATATAAACTGAGATTAAATGTCAATTTTTCCACCTTTTATTTTAGATGGAGAGTCGGATAATTAACTACTATTACACAATTCGATTCAACTCTTACTTATACTAATCATAAACAATTATACAAATTCATTTATCACAAAAAAATTATGTATCTATCTATAAGATCACATTTCTATATTTATTTGATAACATGTGCATACATTTATTGAATTGAATGAATGCAAAATTTTCCTATGCACAAATTCACATTAAAATTTTAAATTTTAAATATAAGTTTTAAGTAATTTCCTAACCGCAATTCTAGATCATAACGAGCCGTCTTTTTTTCTTGTCTCTAAATTCCCACTCTAAAATCCCAGCTTTTCATTTCACTCAAAACTGCAGAATCTTAGCAAAATAAAGAAAATTTGATGTTGGCCATCACAATTTCTTCATTGTTTCTAGCTGTTGGTGCCGTGTTTATCTTCAAATTCCTCAAAGCCGATGGTGCATTTCCTTAAATAATCCATGTTTTTCTATTTCATTTGATGCTGGGTGATCGAAAAGGTGCTTCATTTTATCTTGTTGCAATTTAATTTAGGGGATTTCACGTTGATGTCGAAAGGAAAAGTGAAGCGTGAAGAAATTGAGGATAAGGTTTGGAAATTTGTGGTTCCCTCAATTTATTGGATAATTGTTTTGAATTTTTAATCGAGTTATTGCTATTTATTTTTGGATGATTTTGTAGGTTATTTGGATCACTGGAGCTAGCCGCGGTATTGGTATGTGGCTAATTTTAGTTCATTCTTTTTTCTTTCTAAAATTGTTAGAATTTTTATTTAGAATTTATATGATTTTCTTGCATTTGAATGCATTGAGAATAGCTGCATTGCTGCAATTACTTGGAGCATATATTGTTAATCTGTTTACAGTTTACTGCTTTTTAGATGTTTTGAATCATTAACTTACTTGATCTCAATGCATCCAATATGAAGGGGAAGTGCTTGCTAAACAACTTGCTAGTTTGGGGGCGAAGCTTATCATCTCTGCACGAAACGAAGTGGAACTACAACGTGTTAAGAATCAGTTGACTGGTTTGGCCTTTGATTATTCCAATTGTATGAATGTAGTGGATTTCGTTACTTGTTTTCTTAGCCTCGTTGTTTGATGCTAAGACAGGAAAATACGCGCCAGATGAGGTAGTGATTCTGCCATTGGATTTGAGTCGAGGGGAAGAACATCTGGGAGAGGCAGTGCAGAAAGCGGAATCGTTTTTTGGGGGTGCAGGCGTGGATTACGTGTTCCACAATGCAGCATTTGAGCGACCCGTGAGTATATGCTGACAAAAATATAAATATTGGTGAATGGTTAAATTATGAAACTTCTTGTTGATTTTGTTTCTGTTAACTGGACACATGCTTTTGTTCTCTTTTCTGATTGGCTGTTTACTTTACTAAATTTGCAGAAATCTTTGGCATTGGATGTGACAGAAGAAAGCCTAAAGGTATCGTATAGTGTTAAGAGTCCTCTAATGTTTGTTAATATACACCAGTTCACACGTTTGTTTGATTCATTGAAGTTTTTCTGTTAAATCT
This sequence comes from Salvia sclarea, assembly GCA_036873715.1. Lineage (NCBI taxonomy): Eukaryota > Viridiplantae > Streptophyta > Magnoliopsida > Lamiales > Lamiaceae > Salvia > Salvia sclarea. Next base: position 551,320 of record JAYJMF010000066.1, read on the forward strand.
TTAATATTTTATGTTAAGAAGATTAGAAAGTGATAGTTAATTTAGGAGTGATGCCGCCACTCAAATGAAATGCATTTTTTTTAGAGAAGGTAGTGAAATTTGATCCTAAGAAGCTTGAAAGTAATCGCTTGAACATCTGCTTTCCTTCTCAGGCGACATTTGACGTCAATGTTCTGGGGCCAATATCTCTGACACGGCTGCTGTTGCCTCACATGCTGAAACGGGGCAGAGGGATTTTTGTCGTGGTATGCCGTTGTTGGTTATGATGCACGAAATGCTTCAACCGATCATTTTTATTATGATAGACGATGCAATTGAATTTTGATTGGCTATCTCAAGTTTTATCTTGTTGCATTGCTTTCTTTTAGATGAGTAGTGCTGCAGGAAAGACTCCTGCACCCGGTCAGGCAGTCTATTCAGCCTCCAAGTTTGCTGTAAACGGCTATTTTCACACACTGAGATCTGAGGTATGACTTGTTCTCGTCTCACCTCACTTCGAATTTCTATGATATATATAAATCCTATTTATCTTATTCGAACCTGCACCTTCTTCAAGTTCTTCTCAACTTTTAACTATGTAATTTTTCAGACAAGCTCCATAATGTACACTCTTCAAAGAGAATCGTAATGACTAAATTTGAGATAACGGCACTTGGCTAAGTAATTATATGGCACAACCTGATCAAGCTGAGAATTACAAACAAAGTCTATTAGAATATTCTCGATCTTATGGCCTTGTTTTTGCTCCAATGTCAGCTTTGTACAAGAGGGATCAAGGTAACCGTTGTTTGTCCAGGCCCAGTGAAGACTGCTGCTAGCTCCTCACAAGAGACAGGCTCTTCCGAGGTAAAAAAAGAATCGAACGTTTTTCTTAATTAACACTAATAGATGCTCCCTTTCTTAAAACATTTCACTATGGCATCTTATGTGGCTCTTATATTCCTGAACGGCTGCTGTCTCGATTTCTGAGGTTTTGGCACCTTGCTTTTGGTAGTTTTTTGTCTGCTGGGACTAATGGGATGCGATTATATGACCATCGACTCTAATCTTACGTTATGTTTGCATTTCATTTGTGAGACAATGATTCGTACATTCCATGAGATATGAGAATAGTATGGAGACAACGATATCGTCAGCATCAACTCCTATTACTGAAAAACTAGCAGATTTACTGAAAAATCGTCTATATTTTCGTATATAAATTTCCAGAAGCGCGTGTCGTCTGAGAGGTGTGCAGAGCTCACAATAATCGCTGCAAGCCACGGTCTCAAGGAAGCATGGATATCATATCAGGTCTGTATACCATCTCAGTTCATACACGATTCAACACGAAGCATCTTCTTTTCTTGCTCATTCCCTATATTCAAAGCCATCGTCTCGATTTCTCTGGTGCAGCCCGTTCTGGCTGTAATGTACCTCGTGCAGTATGCACCAACGGTCGGATACTGGCTCATGGATAAGGTACTAATCTTTGCCTTCCTATCATTTTTGCATATCTCAAAACACTTGTATAACTATTATACCGTTGAATATCGGATGGCTTTAGATTGGGGAAAAACGCGTAGCTGTTGCAGCTCAGAAAGGGAACACATACTCGTTGGGCTTGCTTTTCGGGAAAAAGAAGGCATCTTGATCATCAGTGAGTGCAGACGAAACGTTACCATTGAAAAGAACTCGAGTCCAGACACGATGGGAAACTGATGTCGGGTAGGCAGTGAATAAACTTCTGTTTTTCGTATTCATTCCCATCGCAGTAGGCAAAAGCTCGTTTAGGTTCGATTTTTTGTGGTCTTGGATATGCAGTAGTAAACCTCTTGAAGTTTACAGCTCTATAAATGCAAACACTCTCACTTGTTATTTGTCAAAAGTATTTTTACTTCAGCTCTTGTTTCTGCAGTTTTACTGTCGAAAATTGTATATCAGAAAATGTGTAAATTTACTCTTTGTATCCTTAAATTATTACAGGTAAAAATCAAATACGTAGCTAAAAAGTTTGCTTTGAGGATTTATGACAAAGATGAAAGTAAAGAGGAATTAAATACACAATTTTCCTAAAGAAAACATTCATTTCAGAAGCTCATAACCTGCAATTGTTCAACTAAAAACAAATGGATTTACATCTGTTAATATAAATCTACCAAGAAAAACTGAAATATTTGAGCCATCAAAGATCACATCATGTTTCAGCCATAACTACCAAATATTTCAAGATTTTTACGCTGCGACGACAACAACCTTGCCCATTCGAGCATCGAATCATCATACTTTACTTACAATTACGACTAATTCACGACTGCTCTTCGATCTTCGCGCTGTACTTGTACTTGAGATACGCCTTGATGAAGGGCTCCAGCTCACCATCCATCACCGAGGCCACGTCCGACGTCTCGTGCCCCGTGCGCACGTCTTTCACGAGCTTGTACGGATGGAACACGTAGTTCCGTATCTGCTGGCCCCACTCGGCCTTGACGGTGTCGCCCTTGATTTGCTTGATCTCCGACGCCCTCTGCTCCTCGGCTATCACGAGCAGCTTCGCCTTCAGTCTGCTCAGACCTTTGATCTTGTTTGCCAGCTGACTTCTCTCCTCTGCAAATGGTGAAGAAAACAAAACTACTCTCAAAATCGGAATCAACGCAACTATTTACGAGCTACTTGAATCTTGGTTCGAGAAGCATTTTCATTCTAACTAATTTCAAAGCATTAGCTCGTAAAAACATGGCATTTCATAGGCTAACGAGCTTGTTTCAAACGAGGAGGTAAGCTGGACTCCATAAACCAATCCAATCCGTTGATCTTGATTAATAGATGGTCAGGATTGATTTTTCAAATGGGATGTGCTTTCTTATACATAAGATAATGCTTTCTCTATACTATGCTTTTTTACATAATAAATAATGTTTTTAACGTATTAAATAATATTTTTATCTCTTATGATGCTTTTTAACACGAAAAATGAGCTCAAGTATACGGGCTTGAGTTCAAACTCGGTTCGTTTAACATATTATACAAACAAAGCTCGAGTGAGCTTGTGGAAAATTAAATCGAGGCATCGGTTGATCTTGGAGCACATCTATAGTTCTAGCTATTTAGTGACAAAATACGCAACGAAACGGAATTAAACAGCGAACATTATTCAGACGAGGCTAACCTGTACAGCGAACCGTGACTCCAGTAGGTATGTGAGTTATCCGAACTGCAGATTCGATTTTATTAACGTTTTGGCCGCCTTTCCCTCCTGCTCTTGAAAAGCTGTACTCCAAGTCCTCTTCCGGTATTTCCACTTTCAACGAGTCCTCGGGAAGAAGAGGCATCACTTCAACACCAGAGAAACTAGTCTGCACGAAATCGACTGGGAAAATTGGATAGGGCGAAAAACGAACATGTGAAAGAAAGATCTCGTCTACGTTACCTGGCGAAGACCTTTGGAGTTGAAGGGGGACTGTCGGACAATACGGTGTGTCCCTTTCTCACCGGAGATGTAACCATAGACGTATCGGCCCTCCACTTCGATAGTGGCTGATTTGATGCCGGCTTCTTCTCCCATGGATTTCTCGACCACCTTCGTCTTGAATCTCTGCTTTTCCCCCCACCTTACATACATCCTGAGAAGCATGTCAGCCCAATCCTGCACTGGAATTTATCAAAAGAATTTAAAGATGCATAATTTTGCAAGTTTACATATATACTCTAAAATATAAACTTTGATCTCATTTTCCCCGACAAAAGATTTTCATGATAGACGGAACCTAGCATGATAACGATGCATAACTTGAGATGTTATAGAGGAAATGTATCAAAATAGCCATTTTAAGATAATAAAGATAAAAATTGGCCCGTTAACATAAAAAGATAAAAAAACAGCCTTTCATTTCACGAGCTGACCACCATTTCACGAGTTGACTTTTGTGAAATGGTGTTTTTACACTCATTTTCGCGAGTTGCACATGCAAATTCGTGAAATGGGGGGTTATTTTTTTATCTTTTTATATTTACGGGCAAATATGTATTTTTACTATCTTAAAATGGCTATTTTAATAGTTGTCTCGATATTATACACCAGAAAAAACTGTATTCGAAACTTTTAGCAGCACATAGCCACCTTCACCATTATTGGTCGATTTGAGATGAGACTGCCAAATTATTTGTTTTTATCATGATTTGGACTGGAGTTACCTGTGCATCGGTACCTCCCGCGCCAGCCGTGATGCTAATTACGGCGCCTTCTTTATCGTAAGGGCCGGAAAGAAGCTGCGTCAGTTCAAATAGGTCCAACGCCTTCCTCAACTGCTTGATGATGCCGACGGCTTCTTCAAGGAGCCCCGTGTCAACCGAGTCCATCTCTTCTGTGAGATTCACTATCGTCTCTGCTTCTTCAGCCTGCAGCATACGACATCTTAGGCATTTTGAAACGCGAGCATGGATGAATTCAGGAGTTTGAATTGATATAAACGGAAAAAACCTGTGATTTGAAGTCGTTGAGAAGCTTTATTTTTTCTTTAACATCAGTCAAAGCCTGAAGCGTCTGCTGAGCTTTGGCACGATCGTCCCACAGAGAGCTATCACCCGAGGCTTCTTCCAAATCGGCTAGGGTTTTTTCGAGCTGTTTCAGACCTGCATCGGCCCTAATCTCTTCGACACGCTCCAAGACAGTCTCCACGTCTTTCCTCAAAGTATAGAAATCTGCCAATATTTTCACATTTTTCGTGACTTTGTTGTCCACATATACACGAGATGCAGCAATCTAAATCATCAGTTAGCTTGAATTTGGCAATTCAAGTGCGCATTGAATCGAACATTTTCTAAATTCCAAACCATGAACTCTTCAAAAGTGCAATTAGATGAACAAATACGTGCATTGCCATCCGGTTTCTTACTGCAGCTCGACATAATCATACAGTTTACTACACCGATTCCTAAAACTTTTGTCTTCACCCGAACAAATGTGTAGCAACCATACAGCAAATCACTCACACCGACGAGGTCTAATATACAAACTTAAAGCATTAGTACCTTACCTTGCATAGCCCATTCACTCGTTTCTGTACTAACTCCCGCCTCAGGCGTTGCCAAGAGAACTTTTCCACCTTCTGCAGTTGATTCAGAAGCACAATGGAAAACATTATACGAACAGTTTCAACATCTCAAGTAATATTTAAAAGAAGGTATATGAATAATTTTGAGTGATGGTATGGATAGATAAAAATAATCTAAGCCAAAATACCGTTTTCTTTGATGCATTGCTTAATTCTGAACTTGTTTGACCATCTTATCTTTCAAATACGCAATCCTATGTTTTATCAATCTATCCTATCATTCAAAGCAAACAACTTCGAACTAGAAATTCCACCCAATTCCAATTGTTCTTATCTTATACCTAAGTTAGACACATCCTCAAAGTGCATTATCACATTATGAAAATAAAGGCCAAGAAGTGTCACATTTCGAAGAAACGGGCGCAGTTCTAATAACTATTTAGTAGGACAACGATGCTCGTTCAAAGCAAACAACCCCTAGAAGTGCAATTCCAATTCCAATTCCAATTCCAATTCCAATTCATCTTATCTTTTACCTAAGTTAGACACACCCTCAAAGTGCATTATCACATTATGTAAATCAAGGCCAAGATGTGTAACATTTCGGGGAAACAGGCGCAGTTCTAGCAACTATTTAGTACGATAACGATGCTCGTTGGGACGGCCTAGTTGGTGTAGTAGACGATCTCATTATTCATCACCTAAATCAACATCACCATGCCTTCCACTTCGAGCTACCACAATAAAACCCACATATATACATTCAATCCAATACAAAGAAACACAAAATCCCAATATCAAAACTAAACGAGCAAAATTGAATAACAAACAAAACCCATAAATAAAAAAGTGAGCTTTTTCACACAAACTATAACTATAGGCGACCAGAAACATATCATCCTCTAATAACGAAAACCCAGCATCGTTTTTGCTAGTAAATCACAACAACGAGCTCTGAATAAATACAGAAAAGGGCGAAAAAAAGGGGGAAAAAAACTCACTATTTCTACAAGAAAGTTTGGAGAAGTGAAAAGGTGATGATACTTGAGAAACTCTAATAGCTGCGCAGGAGAAAATTCTTGAATTTAGGGATTTGGGAATGCAAAATGGGGGCGTCGAGGAGGTGCATCGCAGTGCAGAAGCAACGCCCTCCATTGTTGCAGCATGAAAGAGAAACAAGATAAAGCTGCTGCTGATTTTATCGTCTCATAACTAAAGTTGCTATTTCAAAACACGACTTTTAAAAAAAAATGAGTGAAAAAAAAGAAACTAAAATTTTAGTCAAAATGTAAATTAGACCTAATTTCCCCATCTCCGTTTTCAATGAAACGAGCTCCAAAATGAGCGCTGTTAATGGCGGAAGCGAATCAGAATCCACCTGCATTCAATGAATGGCAAAACTCCTCCGTTTCAGGAGCCTTCTCCTCTCACATCCCTCCAAGCAATTCTCATCTGCTTCCTCATCTCTCTCCCCCCAATCAGAAATCAATCACTGCACCAATTTGAACGATAATCTCTCCGCCGCCATCGCAAGTCGAGCTCTCTACTTCCTGCAATGCTGCAAAACCTCGTTCCACCTTTTCCAAATCCAATCGCACTTGATAACCACCGGCCTCTTCCAAGACCCCTCCTTCGCCGGCCGCCTCCTGAAGCTCTCGTCGAATTTGATCGCCGATTTCTGCTACACGCTGCTGATTTTCAAGCGAATTGAAGCTCCCGACGCCTTCTGCTTCAACACTGTGATAAAAAATTATTCTTGCAGCAGCTTTTATGGAGAGGCAATCGTCTTCTACGTCGAGATGCTGCGATGCGGCGGATTCCGCCCTAATTCGTTCACGTTTCCGCCGTTGATCAGCGCCTGCGCGAAATTGGGGGTTTTGAGCTCGGGGCGGATGTGCCATGGCCACGCGGTGAAATTGGGGGTGGATTCCGTTTTGCCGGTGCAGAACTCTCTGGTGCATTTCTACGCTTGCTGTGGGGCTTCCGATGCCGCGCACAAAGTGTTTGTCGAAATGCCTGTGAGAGATTTGGTTTCGTGGAACACGATGGTTGATGGTTTTGCGAAGGCCGGTGAGATGGGGCTAGCGCATGAGCTGTTCGATGAAATGCCTGAGAGGAATGTGGTGTCGTGGAACGTCGTGATCACGGGGTATTTGAAGCTCGGGAATCCGGGAAACGCGTTGAAGTTGTTTCGAGGGATGATGGGGAAAGGCTGTGAGGGTAATGACACTACAATGGTGCAAGTGATCACAGCTTGTGGGAGGTCTCATAGATTGAAGGAAGGGAGATCGGTTCACGCCTTTCTCGTTAGGTCGTTTTCGTGTTTGAGTTTGATTATCGACACGGCTATGATTGATATGTATAGTAAATGCGGTAGGGTGGATGTGGCTCGGGTGATTTTCGAGAGGATGTCGAGGAAGAACTCCGTTTCGTGGAATGCGATGATTTTAGGGCACTGCATCCATGGCGATCCGGCCGAGGGGATTAGTTTATACGTGGAAATGCTCGTTCGAAGGGATAGGATAGGTTGGCTCCCGGACGAGCTCACCTTCGTTGGGGTTTTGTGCGCTTGCGCGCGCCTCGGATTGTTGGAAGACGGGAGGAATCACTTTCACGAGATGACCGATGTTTACTCCATCAAGCCGAATTTCGGGCACTATTGGTGCCTGGCTAACCTCGTGGCGAATGTAGGGCTAGTGGAGGAGGCGGTGAGCGTTCTGAAGAGCATCCCGAGTGACGAGGGGATGTCTGAGGTTTGGGCGGGAATGTTTGCCTCGTGTCGTTTTGAAGGGGACGTGAGGTTGGGGGAGCGAGTAGCGAGAGAGTTGATCGAGCAAGATCCGGTTAATTTCTCACATTACAATTTGTTGGTTAATGTGTATGCCGCGGCGGGGAAGTGGGAAGAAGTAGCTAGGGTTAAGGAGACGATGAAGGAGAGGGGGATTCGGAGGGCGCCTTGTTGTAGTCTTAACGAGTTGAAAGAGATCGTTAGCAACGTTGGAACGGGAGAGACGATGGTGGCAACGAGAGCGTGATTCCTCGACTCTCGCACGTTGCTCGTGGATCGAGCTTGATGTTCTTGATTGAGATTCTTGGATGAGGAAGCAAAGATTTGGGTATTTATCCAAGAAAATGGAGGGATTGTTGGAGGTTGATGAATGCTAAGTTTTGTAGATGCATTTGTTGAGCTAAAATTTGTTGTCACTTTCTCATAAACAAGTTATTTTTCAATAGAGGATCAATTTTTGTTTCTCTTAGTTGTCTCAATTTTTGGGTTATTTGAAGAGCAAAAAATAAGAACTAGATTAATTCGTAGCTTTTGTTTCTCACATATACCTTGAAAATTTTATATTTATAAACCAATAACTCATGAGACATTATTTTTGAGATAATAAGCTCTATACAAAATGTTGATATGGATAAAAAAAAGAATTGTTCGCACATAATAATATAGTATTAACAATTCTTTTTCGAGAAGGTTTTATTAAAAACGTTAGAAAACATCGAGTAAAAAACCAATACGTTGAAGGTTCGAATCTCACAAACATCTTTTAGATCGAGCTAACTAGTATTAAAGTTATCAAAGTTTGGGCATAGAAATTTTAGGCCCAAATGGATTTGGGCCCGCCCAACACAACCTGTCAAAGAAATCAAAAGCCCGGTAGGCTCAAACTCGCCCAGCCCACCGAACTTCCGCACCAATAAATAGTATTTCAAACTTTATTGAGTTTCATAATTTCTGATCACATAAATTTTTGGGCAGCCCGACCTTCACAATTTTCGGGCTCCCCGATTCCGATATTTCAAACTTAATTGAGTTTCATAATTTTCGTCACATTAAATTGATTGTAGTAATTCATTTGTAACATTGCTATCCACCTAAAAAAGAAATGTAAACGTGATCAAATAAACAGCAAAACCTTTCAATCAATTAATCATGCCAAAAATATTCACAGCTCAAAAAGATATCTATACTTTGCAGCTTCCAAGATTACTATACATCAATTTTCTCAAAATTCCCCAAAAAAATGTATTAAGGTTTCATCTCCTTGAGACTTTTCAGCACAGCTCGGCAGGCGAGCCTCGAAGCGAGCTTCCGATCCTTCGCCGCCCTCGTCTCCTTGTGCACGACGCCACGAGCTTCGACCTCCACCGTCGCATACGCCAGTCCGTCGTCGTGCCTAGAAACGACAGGCTTCTGCCTCGTGTATTTCTCCTTATCGCACAATTGGCCGAGCTCCCTCTTCGGGTGGAGCCTCAGCGTCTCGAGCGTCACCAACGGGTCGAGCAGAGGTTTCATGCACCGGAAAACCGTCTCCTTGTCTTGCCCGCAGTCCACGTAGATGGCCCCGGCTAAGGACTCGATCACGTCCCCGAGCACCTGCATTTGAAGGATAAGACGATCAGACAAGTTCAAAATCGATCAATTTATCGAAATAAACGCTCGATTTACCTTCGGAAGAGTCATTTCAGATTCCCAACCGTAGGTCTCGACCGATCGCAAATCCCCGGCCTTGTCCAGAGTCTCGGCTATGTGCCGGTGAAGATCCGGTGAGAGATGAAGGATCTGCTTATGCAATCCGGCCTTGATCGCCGACAGCGCGTAGCAATCGTTGTTAACCGATGCCGACCTCAAATCGGTCAGCATCCCCGGCGACAGGCCGGGGTAGTTGTGATAGAGATGCACCGTGATTAAATAATCGAGCACCGCGTCGCCGAGAAACTCGAGCCTCTAAATAAAAAACGAGAGTGAGTTGGAATGACTGTAACATACATATCGTTAGGTCAAAATCGGGAAAATCGGGAAATGTACCTGATAGCAGCCGGGGATGTCGGGCCGCATATACGAGCCGTGAGTGAGCGCCTCGACGAGGAGAGACGCGTCGCGGAATTTGTATCGCAGAAGGGACTCCAAGTACCCGACGTTTACGTGAATCTCGGGGTTGGTGACGAATGTCCTCGTGTAAGGCACGGTCTCGAGATTAACCTCGATGCCGAGCCACATCATGAACGATAGCGCCGCAATTTCTCCCGCCGCACTCAGAAACGAGCCGATTAGGGCTTCAACCACGTCCGACACGGTCTTACCCTTGATCTCGCGAGTTCCTCGACTGTAGACTCTTTGAGACTCGCTTATCTGCTCCTCGATCAATTCTCCAAGACCGCACGTGACCACCCCGGGAATCATCCACGTCTTGAGATCGAACGGCTCGGTCCGTATGAATCCCTGCACAGCTCGACTCGTTAAGAAACAACTCTCCCAAACTATAGAAACAGCTCGTTTTGAATCCGTTTTCGTAGATAATTACCGGAATCTTGCGGTCACATCCGAGTTTGCACAGCGTCGCATTGCAAATTATCCGTTGCCGTTTGAGACTAAGAAGCCCCTCGTGCCGACTCTGATGCGTTTTGAAGAGATGCTGCGTAGCAACGTATTTGAGAAACGAATCTCCGAGAGTTTCCAACGATTCCAAATGAAGCTCCTCTTGGCATTTCTTCGTCGTGATGGCTTCCAACACCTGAGAAAAACGAAGAAAAACGATCAACGCCCCTTTCGGATTAACACATCATTAAGAAACCGGGCTCGTAATCAAGTATCGAGAAACCACAGCAATGAATCAAAAAGGGCTAAAAGTAATCGTGCCATTTGCCATCGGAGAAACGAGAAAATTGAGTAACGGTACCTTGATTGCTGGAATTTCAACACTTTGCATGCCATCGACTTGTATGCTTTTCAAGTTGGTGGCTAGAATCAACGACTCTATCCGGTGCATAACCGACGGGAGAAACGAGAAAGAATAAAACGTCGAAACCGATACAGGTGACATGACGATCGTGCATAGCTCGGGCGGTAATTCAACCGAACTATAGCTCAGATCTGCAAATCAACGATATCACATTCGTATCAAACGTGATCGTAAAGAAACAAACGCAGATATCAGTTTCTATAGTCGAAAAAACCTTTTTGGTTAGGCATCCGGCAATGCTGGAGGTAATTTTGCATAGTGAATATGTGTTTCCCGTCGAGGAGATTCTCCTGTTCGTACATCAACGTGATGCCATGTCTGCACGAAGAAGAGATTCATTAATCAAAAATCGCTTCGTCGCATAAAGAAGTATTCGAGAAGGTAAAAAACACAAACCTCTCCTTATAAAACTCTTTATATGTAACCGATTTGTTGTCCCTTGGCGTAAAATACGTATTGCCACGAACGTTGTCCAATGTGCCTTTTATGCAATAGAGAGCGCCGTTGTGGGGCGTGCAAACTAGCGAACTCTCCAACACGCAACGGCAAACCACACCGCTCTTCGTGTGGACCCTACTCGACGAGCATCGCGTGTGATCGTCATCCACGGAAGCGTTTTTCGGGTAGAGCACCGAATTAATGCATCCCCAATCAATAGATATGTCGTGCCGCGAGCCAAGAGCAGGGACGAGAAGGTAATTATACACACCCGAGCCGTCTCTACTAGAATGCTCGTCGTCTTCACGAAGCTTGTCTAAGTTACGCGAAAGGAGTAGGTTGAAAACCTTAGCTTGGAATTGCTGACATACGGCAACCTGTAAAACGTTCGAACAATCGGAAATTCGTATTTCTCAGCTATTAAAACGTCGAGAAATTTAGGCATACCTGCTCGGGAGACAGCGTGAACTGTCCAACGAGCTTCACGTGCACGGACATCTTCCCCCTATCGGCGTTCAGATCGAAGTCGAACTCTCCGAGGTCTCGATTCAGCATCGTGGCAACGGCGAGGACGATGCTCTGAGGCTTCACGTCGTATTGAAACTTCGGCCCCAGCTCGATCAAGTAGCAGTAATAACGCGTGCTCGGCTCGTTGCTGCGAGAGCCAATCAACTCTTCAGGGAAATATTTGTCTTGCTCGTTTTTATACGGTCCGTAGCCTGTATATCAGTGTCGATCTTCATTAGTCACAGAGGCGATTCGATGTATAATCAAGACTTAAAGATTGTGAAAATATTAAATACCGTATTCTTGAGGCTCGGCCTCTTCCTCCACGATATCGGGGACAAGGTTGTCGGTTAGGGCACCGACTCGATGGAGCTCTTTGCAAGCTTCGAGGCACGCGAGCTGCTTCAGCGATTTTGAATCCGCGGAGATCGAGATGGTTCGAATAGGGCAGCCGTGAGGGAGTTGAAGTGTACAGCTTCCGACCACTTTGTCGACGGTACAGAGAGGATACGGTTTGAAATACCTGAGTTTGTCGGGAAACGACGAAAGCAAAGGAAAGTTTACGTTTCTTCGATGCGTTTCCCACATATTTAGACACATTTTTCCATTTTGGGATGTCCCACAAAATTAGACACGTCACTTTCTCGGAAATAACCCCACATCATAAATGACTATTATACCCTTACTTTGATTCTTATTTACAATACTTTCCCACTTACCAATACCCTTTTTGTGGGACCCCTTCTCCACTACCACTAAAGTCGATAATACATTTTATTAAAACCCGAGTCGAGTCAAAATGTGTCACATTTTGTGGGAGGGACGGAGTAGTAAAATCAGCAAAATAGCGAACCTGTCGGAGGGCAGCCGCGAGCAGTAGAAGTGCAGCAACGCGACACTAGAACTCAACGTGACGAGCGCTCCCGTGCTCTCGACTTCATACCACGGCTCGCCGTACATTTCTTGAGCAAGCGGTTCGCACGGCAAATCGAGGTGGCTCAAACACTCCTGCCGCATAATGCTTCCACTAGCCAAATAGTTTTTGACACGAGCGATGGCTGAATAATCGTCACTACAGCACGCAGAAAAAAGACCATTCATAGAAAAAAAGACCATTCAAGTTCGAGGAGAAAATCACGAGGCAGCCAACCTTTTCAGCATTAGCACAAAATCGGAATTCTGCATACGAGCCCGGCCACGGGACTGGATAAAGCTGCATACGGTGGCAGAAGGGTCGAATCTTATAACGAGATTGCACGATTGGACATCTAAACCTTCCTCGAGCATAGCGGTGGCGATGATCACGTTAACCTGAAAAAGCCGATAAAATTCTCAAAAATTGAAACGACGAATCACAAACGCAGTTTTCAATATCATACCGTTCCCTTGCGGAAATCGTCTACGATTTTGTTTTGATCTTTACGACTCTGAGACTGAAACTTCGAGCTGTGCCCTGCCGTGTACTCAGTTCTCCACCCCGTCACTTCCGGAAGCAATTCGTTCAATAGACTCCGAATAACAATGGCCGTGACGATCCTCTCAACAAATATGATACACCTCAACTCTTTCAGTTCCCTTCACCAGTGAATAAAAACTCTCAAAATGTCACCAAATCATAGTGGAAAATTCATAATTAGTGAGAATCAAAACCTGTACTCAAGAAGAGTCTCGACGAGACATATGATTTTCGACGTAAGATACCCAACTGTCATGTTTGCTCTTAGATCATTACGGATCAACGACTGTCGACCTAAAACATATGCCAAGAAAGAAAACAATCGGTAACAACACGAGGCCTCGAGAAAAATTCAGCTCGATTAGGCGAAAAAGAGACGAACCAGTGGGAATGCATGAAGACAAGACTATCAGTGCATCGGAGCTGAAAGCCTTTACGACTCTCTCGCCACATATATCCATCTCACCCCACATAAAGATGGCCCCGTTTCCACACGAGTAAACTTCAGCAGCCTATTTCATAACATAGAAAAGTCACCTAATCCGACATAATCTTAAATTTCTGCGTTAAACAAAATAAATATACCTTCACGGCTAACCATATCCCCAGCTCATTCAAACAGAATATAAGCGTCGACAGAAGCTTCTTTAATCTGCCAGTTGCAGATTTTGCCACCGACGTTGAAATACTCGGGCTGCTTAGTGAAGATATATGCTGATCACAAGTAACGTATATCATAACATTAGAATTAGAATGAGAGCTCAAACGACATCTCGCTTCGACAAAATTAAAACTTACAGCACCGAAATTTCAGCTCTAAGAAAACAAGATTACGATTAGTTAGCTACAAGATATACATACCTTTTCTGCCAATCGCTGCAAATCATCTTCGAGCGTTTCAATACTCGTGCAGGGCTTATCCTTCTCATTGTATAACTTCAATTTTGGAGTCGAGAATGGAACATGTCGAGTTAAAACAGAATCGGACTGACATGTGAAGACCTTCATTCATAAGATCGTGTCAATCAGTTACCATTGTATAAGCATTACACGCCAAGTGAAATTTCAACTAAACTAATCATTTAAGTTCGAAAAAAGGGACTAAACCAGAGCAAGAAACTTAGACAACTACACGGTATGAAAGTGTTACTTCAACTCTCATTTTGTTAAAATGAAGCCAACTTTATCGGCTACGAACAATCATTATATGGTAAATCGATGGGTTCAACATTACTTGCAAAACGCCTAAATTCATTTTAGCATATTATATACATCCAAGATCATCTTACAACCTTCGAGTTCATGAGATTTTCGAGCTCGCTGATCTGTTTCCAGTAGGCTGTTGATGACGATGACGCTGTACACAAAACGGAAAAAATGGTTGCACACAAAGTTACTAATATTAAACCAACTCCACTACGATTATTTTCCATTTGTTCTATATTTCTATTGAACTAACCTTTCGCCTTTATAGGGGAAGCAGTCATCCCAAATATTCTGGGAAGCTGCCTACAGTTTTTTGCAAGTGCGCGATGGTAGAACTCCTGCAATTTTATGTACTTAGTAACATTGTTATACGTTTAAAATATAATAAATGCACCATAAATATACTTATTCTACTGATAGAAACTAATTTTGGTAATCGAGTATAAGCATATTTACCGTCATAATGCAAGCATATTCACTCCTGCCTCTTGCGTTATGGCATTCATCGAATATTAGAACCTTGATTTGGTCCAGTTTTATATAGGCGCGCCTCAATGCATCGAGCAAGATTTGTGGCGTCATCACAAGCACCTGGAAAATGATACGTATTAATTTAGCCATAAGCAGAAACTTCTCTCATAAACAATTTTAATATGAACGGAGTAAATCAAACAAACTTCAGTTTTATCCAGCTCCTTCTTCCATGTTGCTTCGTCCCAGAAGTCGACGCCCATCTCACCATAATACCCGCCCACTTTAAGGTCCGTGTGCGAAGCCACAACTCCGGCTTGCTGAAATCAAAGAAATAACTAACTTCAAGACAGCATCATCACAAAAATAATTCGGGGATATATAAAAGGAAACAACACAAGAAAGAAAGGATGAAAATTGAAAATAAAGAATGCATCTCCGAACAACTTGAGCAACCTAAGATACAATCAATGTCTAAATAAAAGCAAGTAAAACAAGACCATACATACCTGATTGACTAGGACAACTTTAGGGACCAAAAAAAAAGCAACATGAGGTGACGGCTTTCTCAGAAGACGAGAATAGCTGCGAAGCAACATAATGGCAATTAACGTCTTGCCGGTCCCCGTTTCAAAAAATACAATCGTGTTGTATTTGATTGCCATATCCAATGCTTCCAATTGGTAACTGCAAACAGAATGAAAGAGCTATATCAGCAGAAGGCAGAAGCATTTAAAACATGATTTCGAGCTTCTACGACTCTCTTTTAGCACTTAAAGAAAGAATACAACAGATATGGATCAATTACCTCCTAGCAAAGGAGAGAGGATCTGCCACAAGTTGCTGGTTTCCATCATCCATAGTCATATTGATAGATATCTTGTTTCTTTCTCTCTCTCTCTCTCTCTCTCTCTCTCTCTCTCTTTGAAATCACAAATTCAGTGCATCAAAAAATCAATATTAGCCCACAAAACAACCAGTGTAGAATCACTAAAAAAGTAGAACAATTCATGTAACACATTTCCAACTGATGTAGATTTCAAAATGTTATCATCAAGCAAAACTGATGTAGAGATGAAAAACACAAAAGAAGTGGCATTTGCAAGAAAAATGAAAGATTAAACCAACTGGGCCACACCCAAACCATCAAACAGCCAAAGAAGTAATGAAGAAACAGATTTTTTGCATTAAATTTGATATCTTGTTTCTCTCTCTCTCTCTCTGAAATCACAACATTTCAGTGCATCAAAAATCAATATTACCTCACAAAACCACCAGTGTAAAATCACCAAAAAAAATAGTACAATTCATTAAACAGATTTCCAAATTCCAACCAAGACTTCAAAATGTTACCATTTTACATATTCCACTTAAGCCAACTGATGTAGATGAAAAATCCAAAAAAAAAGTGGCATTTGCAAGTAAAAAGAAAGATTAAATCAACTGGGCCACGCCCAAACCATCAAACAGCCAAAGAAGTGATGAAGAACACACATTTTTGCATTAAATTCAAAAAACAAGGAACGACGTCAAGAACAAGAAGCATTCAACCAAAACACAACCAAGCAAACCACTCCAATCAACCCCATTATCAAAAAAAGAAAGAAAACCCAGAATCAACTACTAATTTCTCATACCTTCAAAGACTAAGAAGTGATCCAAAAGTGTGCTCACTCTCTCTCTCTCTGAAATCACAACATTTCAGTGCATCAAAAATCAATATTAACTCACAAAACAACCAGTGTAAAATCACTAAAAAAAGTAGCAACAGTTCAGGTAACACATTTCCAAATTCCAACCAAGATTTCAAAACGTTACCATTCTACATATTCCACTTAAGCCAGCAATCACAAACAAAACTGATGTAGAGATGAAAAATTCAAAAAAAAATGTGGCATTTGCAGGAAATCAGAAGAAGATGAAAAGACACATTTTTGCATTAAATATAAAAAACAAGGAATGACATCAAGAACAAGAAGAGCATTCATCCCAAACACAAACAAAAAGCCACTCTAATCAACCCCATTATCAAAAAAGCAAGAAAACCCAGAATCAATTTCTAATTTTTCATACCTTCAAAGACAAAGAAGTGATCAAAAAAGTGTTCTTGGCGCACTAGGAAGACACCCAGCAACAGAGTTTTATACACTATTACTCAAGACTTCGAGGGGAAGTAATTCTATGTAGCAAAAATCCAAAGAGATGATGGGAAAGTGTATTGGCCCAGAATTTGAATATAATTGAAACGCGCAAGACTTTTCAGTTCCACGGAGAGAGAAACAAAAGCAAAGAGAGAGAGAGAGAAAGTTGATGTAAAAGCATAAAAAATGTGCCACACTCACAACCCACAAATGATCACGTACTCGCTCTCTCAGTGAGAGAAAGGGAGAGTGAGAGAAAGTTGGCAGAGGAATTTTTGAACTCAAAGATCGAATTTTTGGGAATCTATGGTTGCGATGGAGTGGATACAATGTTTTGTTCGAAAACAGTGTCAATTTTATTTTTATCAATCAATCAATTACAAAATTGATTTTTTCCTAAAAAAAAATAACTACAAGTTTGAATTTTGATACAAACTATTGGGGTGGTTTTAAATGGGAATAACTTTTGGGTACATAACTTTATTTTGTTTTGTTGTTTTAGAGAATAATATATGACTATAACAAAAATTAAAAATTATAACTAATTCAATGACAGTTCAATGCCCAGCGAGGTAATATTTAACTATTTGTATGGTATATTGGTACAAAAATTCGGATTTTAAAGATGATGGAGATAAGTTTTGAGGACAAATATTATTCTTTATTTTGAAAAATAACAATATAAAATAAATGTCGAGATAACCAATTAAGTGACATATCACTGTCCAGCGTGATCGCATTAATATCGTACGTAAATGTAACCCTTTAAGGAATAAATATAATCTATCGTCACACTTTTAGTGCGTTTTCAGTAATTACATAAACTCGCTTTTAATAGTATGCGACAACAGAATATAAGATCCAACCTGACGACCTATCTCATAAATACAAAGCATTCAGTGTCCAGTATGACAGTATTAATATGGTACGTTAATAGAATCTTTTAGAGAGTACATAAATTCGTAATCACTCCTCCAACGCATTTTCTACAAAGTTAACTCGTTTGTAATAGTACGTGACCTCGCAAAATAATATCTTATATTTCTTATAAATACCAAACCATTCATATAATAATTGCTATTGATGCACCAACATAACATTGTCCAACTTTATTACATGTGAATTTGGTTTTATGGGGGTATTTATTGTATGTTAATATATACATCAGTTTCAATTTTACTAGTTATTCTATAATTATTTTTTCCCATAAGTGTGACAACTACTTGAAAGATAGAAAAAGTATTGGTAGGGCCTAAATATGTTTTATTGTTTATTCTCTTAAAAGGAGTCAAGCAGGTCAATGTGCCTTTTTCTTTACACATTTAATATTATTTTCCAAATCCTTGTGATGCAAGAACTATACAGTTGGTTCAAAATTATCCAATAATAAAAATAAAAATAAAAATAAAAGTATTGAGAAAATTTGATACCCATTGATAAATGATAACACATGTCAAAAGACCTCAAAACTACTCATTTAAGTAGATCATCTAAAATATACTCGTTTTATTTTTTTATTTTTTATGGGTGAAGTATATATCAAGAACATACTTGACTGGTTGGTGTGTAAATTGATGACATTTATATACATTTTGTAAGCTCAAGTATGTGTAAAATATTGCCCTCAATTAGTTGTTGCAAATTGTAACTGCAAAGTTGCTATTATAATAACTCGAGTTTATTTCTACAAAATTGCTATTCAAATCACTTTGTAATTAATTTAAAATTGATTTCAAATTGGAGGTTGCCTTGTAACGATAGTATAGTGTATAGGTGTAAAATTTTATACAAATATTTCTCACTTTATTTGTATTTATGTGCTTAAAATTTAAATTTCTTTAAAGTTATGTAACTTTTAAGAGGTATATTTCCTTTATAATAGTATAGATTCTACAATTCTTACTACTTTCCCTATGTAATCAAACAACAATCCTAACTCACAACATCAAAATCACAAGGTTCACTTATACATTGATTCAACCTAATTTCTTACCAACATTAAAAAAAAAAAGAATATTAGAGACAAATAGATAGATATATTTTGATTGTAGATCGACATGTCAATTTGTTCACACTTTAATTTTAATCAAATATGCACAGCTCAATGGATTGCCTAACTCAACTTAATTTACTTCCAAATTTTCAAAATAATTCCAAAAATATGGTTACTATATTATATATTGATTCAACCGATTTTTTCTTTCTTCTGATTATTAATATTAGTAATATTTTTAAAAACACAAATAAATAGACATTATATTTCGGTCAAATGGGCTGATATTATTTCCCCTTTTCATATCTTAAAATGGGCCAATTTCGATAGGCCCATTTAGCTTCCAAATGGGCCTAACCCAATTCATATTCGGGCCCACTAATTATAACAAAATTCAAATCCCTAAAAACACAATCAATATAGGGTTTTTCAGCTCCGCTGCAACTGCACCTTCAGCTGAAGTTCTCTCAGAAAACATGGTAAAATCATGATATTGATCTTATTTAGCTTCGTTTCAATTATTATTTTATGTGGATTTTGGCTATTTTTGGAGTAGGATGTGAAAATTGTGAGAATTGAATCCACTCATGCGAAAAAAAATCGAGTTTTTACTTTTTATTGCCGCTGTTGATCATGAATGCTTGATGTAATCGGTTTTTTGTATTAATTTATTGCTGAAAGTTGAAAATTTTCGGTGCTTGGTTTGAACAAGTTGAAATTGGTGAAATGAGAAACTCAATTATGTTCATTGCTTGTGATTTTTTTTTCCCACGAGCTACTTATTATATTATCCATGAATTTACAATGTTGTTTGAAGCATTTCTGAATTTGAGCAATTTATTTCCGTTGAGATATTGAAATTAGAATGGAAATTTATGGTGCATAATAGGCTACTCATGTATATGTATCCTCTATTTTTTTTTTATGATTTTTCGAATTTGAAATTTGATTGGAGTGAGTGTATATGCACTATGAGTAATGGGATGTAAGTGATTACAGATAAAGGATTTTCATGGCTAATTTGATGTAAATCCACTTCGACTTAGGCAACACATCGAATTCTATTTGGCCACAACTCAATATATATAGAGTCCCTTTGAGTTTGAGCTAATATTAGCCTACTTTTTTTAATGGATCATGGGAGTTTGAAATATGATTATAGGTGGCTACTCACACGCATAGATGCATGATAAGTTACTTTGCACTGAAAAGCCGACAGCAATAACGGAGATCGTGGTTTATTTTAAGTTAATCCACATTGAATTAGCTACAAAGAAATGAGTTTCATGGCTAATTTGATGTAAATCCACTTTGAGTTAGGCAACGGATTGAATTCTATTTGGCCACAACTCAATACAGATAGAGTCCCTTTGAGTTTGAACCATTTTACGTTTTGATATTAGCCTACTTTTGAATGGATAATGAGAATATGAAATGAGAACTTAGAGCCACGGTCCATTTTATGTTAATCCACATTGAGTTAGTTGATATGCTGAAAATTAACTTTTATCCTACTTTTTGGTGTTCGTTGAAGATAGATTCATCTAGACTCGAAATGTTTGGAAGCTAAGGATGTGTTGTTGCTCTTCTATCTTTGTTAATACTTATTTTAGTCGAACTAATTTGTGTTTATTCAAACTGTTTGTGATTTCCAGCCTAAGCAAATCCACGAGATCAAGGACTTCCTCCTCACTGCACGAAGGCCGGATGCACGGTCTGTGAAAATCAAGAGGAGCAAGGATGCCGTGAAGTTCAAGGTCCGGTGCTCCAAGTATCTCTACACACTTTGCGTGTTCGACTCTGAGAAGGCCGAGAAGCTGAAGCAGTCCCTCCCACCAGGTATTCCCTCGTCTTTTCCAAACTTCCCTTATGATTGAGTCAGCTCTCTAACCTTTTTCTGTCACACATATTTCAATCTTGTAAAAATGCAATCTTTGATCATATTTGTAATGGTCTCCTCATTTGATGTAGCATGTTTAGCATTCACATTTCTTGTATTCTCGTCGAATTTGGTCGTTCACGTAGAGTCTAACGACGTCTTCCCTTTGATAGGTTTGAGCGTGCAAGATCTGTAGAAATCAGTGGTGGAAATTGCAACTTCTTTTCCCATGTATTCAGCTGTTGGCTTTTCTTGATTTCTGCATTGTATTCCATTTGAATCCTTATATTTTTAAGTGATGTTTGAAGCCATGGATTTTTATGGGCTCAATTTTTGGTTGTTAGTTATCAATTGAATTAATCTCTCCCTCTCTCAAATGTGTACACTAATTGTTGAGTCTTATCAAATTCGGATCCAAACAATGATAGAATTACAAATGAAATCGCGATTTTATTTCTCGAACAATGAGACGATCTCATACAAGTTTTTTTTAATATTAAGTGTTTACGTATGTTAACAAGATTTGCGTTGTTGTTTTGAACATTAAAAAAGCCTATATTAGCAATTCTAGCACACAAGATTAGTGTTAAGTGGGCCGGCCCAATAGAGCTCATGCAACGCTTTGGGCCTAATGAATTGAAGGCCCAACTCACATTCTTTTGTCCCTTTTCTTTTAGACATATTCCCTCCGTCCCGTCGAAGTTGTTACGTTTTCCTTTTCGGGCCGTCCCAACAAAATTGTTAGTTTTCTTTTTAAGACTCTTTTATCACCCACATAACTTTAAATAATATATATTCCTATCATCATTTTACATTACTTTTCAATTCTCCTAAAACTCTGTGCCCAAAAGAAACGTAACAATTTCGGCGGGACGGAAGGAGTAGTTTCCAAGTAGACCTCCTTTTCTTTTAGTATTTTCACCTCCCATACTACCCATATAATTAGATTTTTTTTTTTTTTTTTTGTTATGACCCATAAATTTTACCCAATCATTTAGAATTATTTTATCTAATACTTATTAGACTCGTGGATCTCATTTTCCACTAATTTTACTCTCATTATAATTATTAAAATTTGTGTACAAATATAGTAACTTTGGTTGAAATTGATTTTTCTTCTAAATTATTCTTTTAAGTCAAACGTGCTTGTGGTCCAATCCACTATACATTAAGACTTTTCTTGTTGTATTGAAGTCCAACTACTAACTACTCTAACCTTCTTTGTCTATAGAATATACATATATATATAGGCATGACTTTCTCCTTTCATAATAAATATTCTTTCATTGCTAATACATAAATGAGATATTTAATGGATTCAATTGCTACTAAAATGTTTCAATAAAGCTAAAACAAAATTGTTTCACGGTAAATTCGTCTCTCGTAAATTTTTGCAAGAACTTTCCTTTGGAATATAGTTATCCATCTAACTTTAAAATTCCAAATTAATCGAAAACTTCTCAAGCTCATTATCTGGATTGTCTCCTCGTATCAATTCTATCGCCGGAACTAATCCTTATTAATTTGATCTTATCCAATATTTTAATAATTAAAGTCATCAAATAACCTCTTCAAATCGCATAATTTCCAACTCTCCAAAAAATAACGAGAGTAGGGCACAAAATGTAATATCTCGAAAGTTACGGGACCAAAATGCAATTTCTCACTTTCTCAAACATAGTAGAATTGGAATATGCTTCTATAATTTTCAGCTCTCCAAAAAATTAATGAGACTTACCTAAAAAAAGCAATAAAAAATTAATGAGACTAGGGCATAAAATGTAATATCTCCAAAATTAAGGGACCAAAATGCAATTTCTTACTTTCTCAAACATAGTAGAATTGGAATATGCTTCTTCGTGCTCTGCTCTGGCTGCTGACTCCTGCAATCTTCACCACTTTTCCACACCAAAATCCAAAAAAAAAGAAGCCAAAAACATAACTACTTCCAACTGCAAAAAAAACCAAACCCGGATACAAAAACGGGTCATAATTCGGATCCAACCGACAATGCTGCGAGACTACTTCTGCTGCTGCTGCAGCTCCGCCGCCGCCGCCGACGGCGCCGTTTCCGACCGCGATCCGGTTCTCTTGGTCTCGGGCATAGCCGGTTCGATTCTCAACTCGAAGAAGAAGAAATCCGGGTTCGAGACCCGAGTTTGGGTCCGAATCCTGCTGGCCAATTTGGAGTTCAAGAACAAGCTATTTTCCATGTACAATGCTGAGACAGGTTGTTTTTTCTTGTTTCTTTTGTGAATTTCGCATTTGGGCTTCCATTTTTTGTGAAAAGATTGAGTCTTCTTGAATAAATGAATTTGTGAAATGTGTAGGGTATACTGAGGCATTGGATGATAGTAGTGAGATAGTTGTGCCTCAAGATGATTATGGGCTCTATGCTATTGATATTTTGGACCCTTCTCTTGTAAGCTTTTTATTTTTATTTTATTTATCTATTTATGTATATGTTTAGTGACTTAGTATATTTTTGCTTTACTTGTTTTGATTGTTCATTTGTGGGCTTATCTTTTGGATGCTGTTGTTGTTATCAGCTGGCTTGATCGAATTCGAGATAAATCTGTGATCTTGTGAGGGGGCGTTTACTTTAAGTGATAGGATGGATAGATCAAAATGATTTAGCTACTCTACGAAGGATTGATTGATTTTGGACTTGTTTGACCATCTTATTATTCGAATACACAATCCGATGCTTTATCAATCTATCAAATCACTCAAAGTAAACATCGTCCCATAAGTGTAAATAGGCTATGTTTGCTCACCCTCGCCTAAGGTACATTCGCGTGTCTAGCACCTATGGAAGAGCAACTGCGGATATAGTTTTAGTGGATAAAAACGGAAGTGAAATGATGAGGTATGGATCAATCATCAATGTGCTAAACGGGCTGCGGCTAATGGCTTTTCTCTTGAGTTACGACGATTAAGTTGATATCTCAAAGATAGATCTGAAATCCGTTCGTTTCTCTCACATTCTTAGCAGCTTCATTGTGACTCCTTTTGTAGTGCTTTGTATAGTTTTTCTGCTCCAATTTGCTGGTTCATTTAGCATCTTTTGTTTGGGATTTGACTTTAGATGGCTAACATATATGGTGGTTCATTAAAGATGATATTGTTATCATTTGCTCAAGTTGAAAAATATGATCTATTCCGATTTGCTGAACTTTTTTTGAGCTCAAGTGTGTCTAATATCGTTCCTCTTCTTATGCCAGTTTGTAAAGCTTCTGCATTTGACCGATCTGTATCATTTTCACGATATGATCGACATGCTCGTTGATTGTGGGTACAAGAAAGGCACAACCTTGTTTGGGTATGGCTATGATTTTAGGCAAAGCAATAGGTAAGAGTAGCCGATTTCCTAGTAACGATATATCCTTCATTTACGATTAGCAAATCTTTTCGACTATCGCTAATCCAAAATATTGCAGAATTGGTCAGTTAATGGATGGCCTAAAAGAGAAGTTAGAGACTGCTTACAAAGCTTCTGGTGGGAGGAAAGTCAATATAATTTCACACTCGATGGGTGGATTGCTCGTCTCGTGTTTTATCTCTCTTCATAACGATGTACGAATTCATTTTTTTCTTCCCTGCATATTTTCTTGCTCTTTTCTCATTAGGTTTTTGAGCACTCAATTTATCTCATTTGAAACTGCAGATATTTGCCAAATATGTAAATAAGTGGATTACTATTGCCACTCCCTTCCAAGGTAATATTGCTCGCATCGTGTTTTTAATCCTCGACTAAACTATATGCCGTTTCTCAGTCTTTGATTTCTGAGTTATTCGTGAATAGGTGCACCGGGATGCATCAACGATTCTCTCCTCACCGGACTGCAGTTTGTCGAAGGCTTTGAAAGTTTCTTTTTCGTGTCGAGGTGGTCAATGCATCAACTGGTAATCTCCAAACCCGAGCCGATTTTCTGATAGAAATATGAAGCAATAAATGTTCGATAGTTATTAAATTTTCGACGATATAAGCTTATGCCTAACAATTTATCAGTAGAATTTCGTCAGATCATACTGTGTATTCCGTTTTATTTCAAGCAAAAGTCGAGAATTCAGGCGATGCTAATGTAAATTATCTAAACCACATTGTTGTAGTTGGTGGAATGCCCGTCTATCTACGAGATGTTGCCAAACCCAAGTTTCAAATGGAAGAAGCAACCCGAGATTCAAGTATGGAGGAAGCACGCCAACGGTGAGGGGACTTCCGTTGAGCTCGAATCCTATCGCTCCAACGGATGCATCACTCTTTTCGAAGAGGCATTGAAGAACAACGAGGTACTTTCTCGTTTTCTAGTTTCATCTATCCTTCTTCGTTTTCAAAGATGTGTCGATCATTGCAAGCTTCTTCTTCGTTACAGTTGGATTATGGTGGAGAAACAATAGCCCTTCCTTTCAACTTAGAGATCCTCAAATGGGCCACGGGCACCCGGGAAATCCTCGATAAGACTCAACTTCCTCAGGGGGTTCGTTTCTACAGCATACACGGAACATCTGTCGACACACCTTTTGATTGTTGGTAGGTAGTTATGTTCAATCTCTACCCGATTTTGGAGTCTTTGCTTCATAACCCGTCGCCTCTCTCTCTCTCTCTCTCTCTCTCTCTCTCAGCTATGGATCAGAGTCTTCTCCAATAGGCGAGCCATCGGAGATATGCCACACGCTGGTGAGCAACGGGATCTTTCAAATTATGTGGTTAAAAATCGAGCACGAAGAGATCTTTCTTGATAACATACACACACACACACACTCTTTGGCTATTGAAATTCATCTCAAGTCCATAGATATTGCACTCTTAACTTATGTTTTCGTTGATTTCAGCCCGAATACTCTTACGTAGATGGTGATGGAACCGTCCCGTCTGAATCAGCATTGGTACGACGTCTCTCTCTCTCTCTATGAACCCTAATTTCGAACCCTAACTTACGACGATGATGTGTGCAGGCCGACAATTTTGAAGCAGTGGAGAGAGTGGGAGTGTGTGCGAATCACCGGGGATTGCTACGCGATGAGAAGGTGTTCGAGCTTATCAAGAAGTGGTTGGGAGTTTCTCCGATGGCGAAGGTGAAGCGTTCTCACACTTCCAAGGTGATGGCGGATACGTATACGAGTATGGGCCGACAATGACACTTTTCTTCTGTTAGAACGTTGTATGTACATATATATATACACATTTCACACACGAATTTATCTCATGTGATCCAATTTCTATATTTATATATCTATGGGGATATTTGTGTCTCAGATGTGCCAACATATGCTTACCCAATAAACTAGCTAAATTGCCCATTTTTCTTGGTCTCAACCATGTGGGTGTGGGACTCTCTCTCTGTGTGTGTGTGTGTGTGTGTGTCACACACACACAAATGCAAGGTGTCCATTTTTCTTGGGGTAATGCTATGTAGTATTAGTCTTAACTTATGACTTTGGGCCTACTCCCGTGACAAAATTAATCTTGAGCAATCTCGGGCCTATTCAATCTCGAGTAATGTCCAAGTCGATTTAATCTGGAGTAGCTGAATGACTCCTCATATTTGAGAATTTTTTTCTTCTACACTTATCCATCTTTCTCTCTATCTCTCTCTCTCACACACACAGAGACACAAACACAAATTGTTTTGTACGACTAAATAAATAGTAGTCCACGAAATCTTGACCCTGTTTTGGCATTTCAGCCCGGCCACAAAAATTTTTGATCCCTTTTATTTTTTAGTATGTGTATCCACTATACTTATTTAATTTATAACCTCAATACATTACTTTATTTACACTCAAATGTTTATTAAACTCGCACATTTAGCATTTTATCTAATAATCAATTTTTCACAAAATTACAAATAATCAATTTTAAAGTACATGAAGCTCAAGTGGGACCTTATTTCAACTCACAACACACTCAATTAATTTATTAAAACTCGTGCCAATTTCATCATATGAGTTCAGATTAATTCGTGGACAGAGGGATTATACTTATACATATATTTACTCAAAGTAGGAAGTTGGTTTTGAGGGTTGCATGGATGCATGCATATACAAATATATGTATGGATTTGTGTGTGTGTGTGTGTGTGTGTGATATTCGAGGAAAAGAGGGCTTCAATAATACTTATGTTTCCATGTGATGTTTAGCAACTTCAAGAAGTGGATTTTGTTTTCATGTTTCCACACTTTGCTACTTGATATCTTCCCCATTTTCATTTCTTAGTCATTGGATCTATTTTTTTAATGAATATTTTAGTTATATTATGAAATAGAAGACGTGGAAGTAAGATATTGGGTTAATTATTATAATAAAAGTAATAATTGTATATAATGGGAAATAGATAGATTGCAATGGTTTCCGAGGAGGCACGGGTGACCCTCTGCCTCTCCATTTAACAAAACGACACAAAACTATTTATTTTTTAATTAGAACAATATTTGCACCATTATGTAACTTTCACTTGCATTTTCAATTGTTCCAATTGTAACCTTTAACACTTTTTCCCGCTAACATGTCACTCATCTAATTGATCAACGTTGCATATATATAGACATTAATTCTGCAAAAAAAAAAAAAAAATGTATCCACATAACTTATATAGGTATTCGAAAAAATAGCAATATAATTGCAATGAAAAAGTCATGTCACATTGTAAAGAAAAGGTATAAATGTTTTTGTAAATCCGATCATGAATCCTTAAGCTTATTTTTTTAGATGTAGTGTAATTCTTGAACTAATTCAAAGGGTATGATAAAATGCAAAAACAATTCATGAATTTTAGATACCATATTGAAATTTTATTGTTTTAATCAATGTAATTTGATTTATTTGTTAAGTTCTTTTTCCAGGTTAATTGCTTGCTTGTGTCGAAAGCAAGTTAATTAAGATGGTGATTGTTAATTACTAGTGGTTCAAATTTTGAACTTTTTTTCTTTTCAGAAGTAGAATTATATCAAATTAAAGCTAGCTAGAAGTTGACTCAACCTAGCATTATTTATTTTGCAATTAAAAAATTTAACATGTCAGGCATTGTGCGACATGTGTCTTGAAAGAGATAAAAGGTAAATAGTAAATCAATAGCATAACAAATTGAATTAATTTAGTTCTTAGTTCCACCAATTATTAGGGGCATGCCAAATTGAGAATAAAAACTAGTCTAGCTACCACAACACGTGGCAGTCTCAACAATATTTTTTATTTTTATAAAATTCTTATTAATACACGTAGCCTTTCTTTTATTTAGGAATATTAATTATGAAATCGCCTAGGCTCTGCAATTGTCGATTTAATTAAAATATAGGGACTGACTGACATATTTGGAATTATTTCTATATTTATAAGAATATTAGCATTTTTTTAAGCATAAAGAGAATATTAATAGTTGCTTAATTGGGAAGTGACAACAAGATACTCTACTTGATTTTTAATGGTTGATAATCCAACAATTAGAACATCACACATGCATGGATAAGATCTTAAGAAAGTAGGCTTAGTTATATTTTATTGATCGATTTTGGATTGAGTTGCAAAACTATGATCCAATTTTTGAAATATCTTAACAAAATTTGGCAAAAATGCAAATTTGAAACGACAAAATTTTATATCTTTTACCTCAAATTAAATGATAAGTGGGCCTGAAAGAAATGCAAGAAATTCTCAAGATCATTTTGTAAAATTTTGCTAAAATGATCCCATGCATGTTTGACAAATTATCCATTTCAAACTTCTCTTTTTCTAATCAATTAACAAGAAAAATTAAAGATGTGTATTCAAACATGAGACTTTTAGCCTCAATATTAACTACTCTAAAAGTAATCACTTACATTTTTAGAGTTAATTTTAAAAAAACATATTTGAGAGACTATAATCTTTTAATTAGGGTTTGTTTGGCTCAAAAGATAAGAATCATAGAATGTAATTCAGCTAAAAAAATGCATCACCAATATGGATTTGAAAATTTATAAATCATTAAGGTTTGTGTGTGTATATGTGTATTTGTGTAATCATATATAGAATGTAATTGAGCTAAAAAAAATATTGCATCACCAATAGGAATTTGAAAATTTATAAATCAATTAGGTTTGTGTGTGTATGCATGTGTGTGTGTGTGTAAGGCTAGAAAAAGTAGAAGAGTGGTTCCAATAATGGTAAAAAAGTAAGTAAAAATATAAAAATAGTAAATAGAGTGAGATTCGTGGCATGAGTTATGATGATATTTTTTCATATTACCGAGAATTTAAATTATTACTACTACTTTTAATTATTTTTTTCATCTTTTGTTTTTACTGAGGGTGGTGGCCGACTCTAGCTACCTTTGATTTTATTATTTTACTGCCTTCAACGGTCAAACTTAGCTGTGACTTAACTTTGCTATCTTCGAGATGAATATTTATCTATCTCTACATTATAATTATATTATACTATTATTATATTATTTCCTTTGTTTTCTTAGTGGGGTTCGCTTCATTTGCGTGTTTTATAGGTTAAATAAATTTTACATATTTTTGAATGGTCATTGTAAAATTTAGGGTTATTTATAGTATATATACAAAGACAATATTCCCAGCCTGTTCCTAATTGTTGAGAGAGAATAAATTATGATCGATTCAATTCCTAATTAATAATTAATTAATTAGGACATAGACCCTTCAGACAAGGGTTAATGTCCTGATATAGACTCATTACGCTTACACATATACACTAGGTCACTAACCTTTTATATTGTTTAACTTAGTTATCAATTTTAACCTTAAATTATATATTTAACACATCAATTATACTCTAAAATTATCATTTTTTTTAAATCACAAACTATAGTTTAATTTTTTTTATATGAATTGTATGCATCATGGAGTATATTTTTTGGCTTCAGAATGTTGCCATTTACATTTATAGGTAATATTTTTACAAGGTTTATATGGCACGAACGACGTCGTTTGTACTTTACAAATTTAAACAACATCGTTTTGTGTATTTCTAGTTTTATTTTCCAATTTTGCATGGCACAAACAATATATATGCTTTGTGTTATGCAAGTTTTTTTCTTTTCAAAAAATATTGTTAACTAAATCTTGGCCGAAAAATAGATGAGGCAGAAAGCAAAATTAATACTAGTTCATTATATCAAAAACATTTTGATAGTTTAGAAGTATAATATATAGATGAGGACCTCATGAGGTACAATTTTACACTACTCTTGTTTTCTACCTTCTCTCCTGTATGTGTAAAGTATTTATTTGTATGTCACGAGTTATATATTTATTTTGTAATAAATGTATAAATGTTAAATGATAAGTATATAAAAATAAAATAGTGGGGACAGAACTAATCCTTAAAGCTACTACTGTATATCCAATGTGAGTCCATACATGAATTATTATTATTATTATTATTATTATTATTATTATTATTATTATTATTATTATTATTATTATTATTATTATTA